>APFE031189093.1:0-63654 GCA_000404065.3 Pinus taeda
GCTTGTTGTAGTAGTCCAGTCTTGTTGATCCGGATGAGCTCCTCCTTCACCTTCAGACCTGCATTCACTAACAAGGCAAACAATTACATAGCATCTGAATATTCATTATAAAACAAAATATATCTATCATACTGACCAAGGAATGCACGAAATAATTCATTAACAAATCATTGAGAAGAATGGACTTATTTGTATTAAATAATCAAAGGAACCATTACAACCTGAGCCTTGGTGTTGTGCAAGCTCCTCCCAGGGTCCAGCAAGAGATTTCCTCTACTTTGACAAGCTCACCCACTCCCACTATGGCAAAAAGGAAGGATAGTGATCTCTCCTCACAAGTCAACAATGGAAGTCCTAATTCCAGCAGCATTTACCCTTTAGAATGTTCAGCTTTCAACCTTCCCTTCCTCTGGCCCAATGCCTGTATTTATAGTATTCTAGAGGAGGTTATTCAGTTCCAACATCAATGGGATACTCCCTCTTTTGGATGGGGTAGCTCCTCTCTTGATGGGATAAGCTCCTCTATCATAGGGATGCATGAACCATCTGGAGGCGCTCAATACACGTCAAAAACTCTTCTAGAAGGCTCTAGAAGTGACCACAAGTAACTTTTAAAGATGAAACTCACGCCTTTTGACCTTTACAGGGGTACGCACCCAACCTTTAGCTTACAGAGCGTACAAGTACGCAGGTACAGTGTATTTGGAGTGCGTACACGCAGGCAAGGTAGAGAGAACCTGCGTACCCAGAGATAAACATGTTTTCAAGTGACTTTTTCTCTCTTTGAAGTTTTGACATGAAGAGCAGAGGTATGGGGCTTGACAAAGAGGACAATGTGGCTATTGATGAGGCCACATAAACTGCAGATAGTCAAGGTGACAAAATTCAGTGTAACAAACACCAAAAGAAATAAATGCCCGCAGTTACACATCACCCACAAAAGGGCTAAGGTTTTGCTCTGTTTCTCCATCTAATACAAGATTGTGCAAATAAAATTCACATAACAATCGTTGAACTTTCACCCCATAATGCTTACAACAGTTTATGAAGTCATCAATGGTTTTTATCTCTATAGGTACTCCTTCCTTGACAACTTTAATTTTTAATTGTAATATATTTCCATTAAAAACAAAGCATAGTTTTTGGCAAGTGCCCTACACACTAGAACGTCAGTATATAGAGAACATAAGGTATCCATTTGTTTGATGACTATGTCTAGTCTATGGGTTACCTTTTTGACTCTTTCTTCTGCCTTTCGCCATCCTTCAAAGGCCTGGCTTTCTGATGCGTTAATGTTCTTCAGTTGCTGTTGTAATTTCTCGTATTTTTCTTGAGGAACAATATGCTCTGTGAGTTTCTCTATTGTTTGCTGGGCTTGTGCCAAATCTTTTCACAAAGTTACTATCCTCGGGTCATTACCCAACATGATAATCTTAGGCTGGAGATCTACTTGGATCTCCTTACCATGACATCTTGTCTTTATGGTCTGAGTTTCCTTCTCACTAGAGGATAGTGCCTCTGTCTAGATTTCCTTATCATAGGCCGATATGTTATCTATTTGTACTTATACATGTACAACAACCAGATGTTGTTCCTTTCAATTCTGAATGACAAATTGGACTTGAGTCCTCTTGGTCTCTTTCTTAAGGGGTTTTGCCTCGGTGGTTGCACGCTTTACCATAGAGGTTCCTTTTGATTTATTCCCCATTTTCAAGACTTTTATCTGTTGTTGAAGTTGCTTAATTACGTTAAGCAAACTCTGTTGTTCCTTCCGCAATATTTTAATTTCCTCTATTTTCTTGGAAGGAATAGTTGTTCATTTACTCAAGCCTGGGCTTTGTACCTCAAGTATTGTACCTTCGTCTTGGCCAATTTCCCTATTTTCTTCTTGGGGTGCTTCTTCAATGTTCTACTAGTCAGGTTTTTTAGGGGTAGAAACCCTAGTTTGTTCTGTTGTCTCCTAGGCAGCTTCTTCTTCTACCTCCTCTTCATTGTGGAATTCTTCTGGTGTATTCTAACTAGGAACTAATTGTTCCTCTCCCTCATCCTCATCACTCTTCTCCCCAGATACACCCTCATCATGAGTAGAGTGATCCTCTTCTTCTTCCTCCTCATCACACAGTTCCTCGGATCCACTTTTATCATGAGCAGAGTGCTCCTGCGGTCCTTCTTCGGTATGGAGGTTGAGTGAGCTATGAGGTTGGACATATTCACCCATATTGGCTAGAATTTGGGCCAATTCATCTTCCTGTAGTAGGTTTTGTAGTGGAATTTCACTGCGTTGTTCTATTTCCTCTCCTTCTTCTTGACCGGATTTCTCAATCTCCTCCTCTGGTTCTCCTTCCTCATTTTCCTCCAATTCTTTTTCGTTCTCCCCACCTTCCAATTGTGGGGGTTTCTCGTCTCCTTAATCATGTACTTCCACTAGTTGACTAATGTTTCCTTTGGAATTTCCCGGAATTCCTCTAATCCTTGCCAATCTAACAGATTTTCTTCATTTCAATGGTCTACTCGATGTACTGGCAATATGTTTTCGTTTTGGGCCTGGCAAAGCCAATCCCCCGTCTATCGTGAAAATTAGTTCTTCCCAACTGCTCTGCTATTCGGCAAGACTAAAGTTGACTATGAGTCGTATTAACGCATGGTGGCTTACTACTAACTCTACATGGTGATATTTCTTCATGCTCCAGGCAACATCATGTAATAAAGAATTTAAAAATGCAGGCAAATTCATAGCACATTTTTACTTTAACACAGCTAAAATTTTGAGATGGTGTGGTCTTACCACGTCTTTCCTGCCATCGCAAGTGATGTATCCCTAGATAATTCTCACCAATTCTGCCCATGGCTCTCCTAAATTTGTAGGCAGAACTCCTTTCCCTTTTACAATAAGGTTTTACCCTTCATCCTAGAGGATGGTCATGGCGTCTCGTACTCTCACCTTTTTTAGAGTCCACACAGGTCCAGTGGCTAGCAATCCCGAAACTTCTATAATTATGTCATTAGTGAATACTATTTGTCTCCCTCTCACCATAGAATGATGTTCTTGCAAGTTCTGCAGAAACTCAATTTCCACCATCTCATTGGATTGTTGTAGATGCTTAAGATAAGCTATCGATCCTGCCCTTGCTAGGATTTCTCATGCAGCATCAGAGACCATCAAGACCTGTGGCTCACTATGAATTGATCTTCCTCCCATCTTATTCACACTTAGCACACTGTAAAAAAATAGAGCTGACAATGGAACAATAAGCTGCTCAAATTTTTAGCTCATTGTTAAGAAAACACGGAGAAGATGACGGAACAACAAGCTATTCAAATTTTTAACTTAATACTAACTTTTGCAGAGAAAAACATGGAAATGGCTTTGGAACAACAAACCATGCTTATTTGGAAACAAAATACTGTTAAGTCTTGCTGTTCTCGAGTCATAATTCTTCCAAATGATGAGCTGACACGTACGCCAATGAATTATGGAGATCACCCTTGCCCCCCTGCAATGCGATAGGCCATCCTCAACCGTCAAATAAAGGAGCAGTGTGTTGAACTTCCATAGTACAAAGTAATAAAGGAACAACATATAGAGATATGCCATGTTTACAAAAATGAGCGATTACTGAAATCGAGGCATATGATAGAATCATTAATAAATATGGAAATGTTGTGATATGATGCGAGGAATGGAGGATAGGACAACTGACGTGAATAAAAGTTCTTATGCGGTCAATATCAACTTTTACCGTCATAATTGATTTGTAAATGATTTTCATGTATCGAAGGTTCGAAAGGGTTATATACATAATCTCATTTGAGCCACTTATAAATATATAAGAAGAAGGGTTTTATAGTTACTATTGGTGTATAAGAAATATGACTTCAATACCATCAACAGAGCTCTGTTGCCCACAGGTGTCCATAACCTTGACAGAGTTGTTTATTTCACCCTTGGAACCATAATCCTTTGTTTATGCCTAGGAAAGTGCCGTGCAATTTCCAAATGGAGGCCATTGTGCTGGCTTGGTAACCAGATGAATCAAAATGCCATTCACCAGGAAGGAGTGAAAAGTGGGCAGGCCGACTCGTGATGAGACCTCCTGTTCCAAGGACTTTTTATCTTTCTGATGTGCCTCTTGGATCATATCCTTGGTTTGGTGGCCATAATGGGAATGCCACTTCACTTTCTTCCTTATGATCATGGTAGGTTGGCTCTTGATGAGACCCCCTATCTTTCATTTGACAAATCATGTTAGTAATCATATAGATAAACATTTTTTCTTTTCCTTCTCTTTTTTTATATAGCATTTTTCCTATTTATATATAGAGGGTGGTTCAACACTCCTTAAGAGTAGGGATGGTGGAAGAAGTCTAAACATATCAATAGAGAAACATATGTCCTTATTCCTATTCAATAATAATGATCAAAGATAATTATGTCGATCTAGAAAGAACCATCATGATAAAAATAATCAATCATATTGGTATTAGTAAAATAATGACATCAAGGTGATAAATAGTTGTGTCCTCCCCTCTTTTCTCTTATCAATTCAAAGCAATTTCTTTTAAAGATGACGATTTTGATGTGATTTGTTGATTTCAGTATCCTCTAGTTTTTGTGTTCTTGCATACATGTATAGCTATTGCCTTAAATGACCATTACTAAAAAGAGAAGAAAAATACATTCCAAAAATGTTGTTCTCAAGATGGAACAACTACCATTAGAGCAAAATAATATTTGCACACAAAAATAGCACGCAAATTTAAAGGAAAAAAACATGCTTGAAACTGTTGTTCCTTGAGAGGAACATCAGCTGTTCCTTAATCAGAACAACAAAGAAAGCAAGCGCAAAAAAAAAAAAAAAAAAAATTTTGTTTCTTCAAAAAGGAACAACAAAAAATGAAATTGTTGTTCCTTCGGAAAGGAACAATAGAAAACGAAAGTGTTGTTCCTTCGAAAAGGAACAATAGAAAATGAAAGTGTTGTTCCTTGGGAAAGGAAAAAGCAGAAAACGAAAGTGTTGTTCCTTCTGAAAGCAACAACAGAAAAGTGAAAGTGTTGTTCCTTCGGAAAGGAACAACAGAAAAATGAAAGTGGTGTTCCTTCGGAAAGGAACAACAAAAAACAAAAGTGTTTTTCCTTCAGAAAGGAACTGCAGAAAAACGAAAGTGTTGTTCCTTTGCAAATGAACAACAAAAAAATGAAAGCGTTGTTCCTTCGGAAAGGAACAACAGAATGCGGTTATGATGTTCCTTCAGAAAGAAGTAGCAAAAATGCAGAAGTGTTGCTCCTTCAGAAATGAACAACAAAAAGTAAAAGTGTTGTTCCTTCTTTAAGGAATAGAAAAAAGGCAGAAATGTTGTTCCTTCGAAAAGGAACAGCAGAATGCAAAAGTGTTGTTCCTTCGGAAAGGAACAACAAAATGCAAAAGTGTTGTTCCTTTGAAAAGGAACAGCAAAACAGTGGAAATTATGTTCCTTCAGAAAGGAACAATAGAATGCAAAAGTGCTATTCCTTCGAAAAAGAATAGAAAAATGGTGAAAATGTTGTTCCTTCTGAAAGGAATAGCAAAATGCAAAAATTGCAGAAATGCATAAATCTATACAGAAAGTAATTTACATAAGCAAAACAAAAGAATTATGTACAAAATTTAAAAACAATCAAGTCACTTAGTGAACCAAAGGTGAGCAAGAGTTCTCTTCCTCAGCCATAATTTGCATGTCAGAGTCTTCCCGGAGTTACTGGTAGAAGGATTCCCGAGTAAGTGGTTTGCGGTACAATCGAACTCGGTGGCCATTTGCTTTAAAGGTGTGTCCAGATCCATCAATGGTGGTTAAAGTGATGGTGCCATTATCATGCACCTTCTGGATTTCATATGGTCCCAGCCAGTGAGTTTCAAGTTTCCCCGAAAAATCCTGAATCCTAGAATCATATAGGAGTGCCCAATCTCCTTCATGGAAGACATTCTTTTTGATGAGGGGGTCGTGCCATTTTGCTCTTTGTTGTTGGATTAATGTGGTATGTTGAAGAGTAGAGAGCACGATTTCATCCAACTCGTTGATTTGTTGTAGTCTATTAATCTGGGCCTCGTTTAAATCTAAACCGACTTCTTGTGTTGTTCTCAAGGTTTGTATTTCGAATTCTATTGGAAAGATGGGTTCCTTTCCAAATACTAACTGATATGGTGAATAACTGGTAGTGTTTATCCATGTTGTTTTGTATGCCCACAAGGCTTCCGCAAATCTTGTAGCCCAATCACGTCTGTGTGACACAATGGTTTTTGTTAGTATTGCTTCTCTTACTTTATTTGTGCTCTCTACTTGGCCATTTGCCTATGGGTGGTATGGAGTGGTAATTTTATGTTGAATATGATAGTTTTTTAGTGTTGCAGCAATTTTATTACTAGCAAATTGCGATCCCCCATCCATGATTATGTCTCTTGGAAGGCCATACCACACAAATATCTGGAATAGGAAATGAATGACAGAATCCTCTGTAGCTCTTGGCATTGCCTCTACTTCAACCCATTAGGTCACATATTTCGTTGCTACCAAAATATATGTTTTCTGGTTTGATGATGGGTTGATCGGACCAACAAAATCGAGCACCCCATGCTCGAATGGTTCAATGACTAGTTGTGGGTTCAAGGACATTTCATCGGACTATCCAGGGAGTCCTACTCTTTGGTAATTGTCACAAGGTTGAACAAATTTCTTTGCATCTTTGAAGATTGTGGGCCAGTAATACCCTGTTTACAAAACTTCGTGACCAGTTCTTCGATCTACGAAATGTTCACCACATGGTCTGTTGTGACAGGCTTTCAGAATGTCAAATGTTTCATCTTCACGAAGCATGTTTTGATGTGCATATCTTCCCCTATATGAAATAGCTAACCCCTAATCCAAGAAAATCGGGTACTACACTGCACGATCTACTTTCATTCATTGGGGGTTAGATGTTTTGGTAATTTTTCCTACTGCTAAATAATTAGCAACATCAGCATACTAGGGTGTTTTGACAGTAACAACGAACAAATGTTCATCTGGAAATTGATCTTCAACTGCTGTTGCATCCACTGCTTTGGGATTCGTGAGTCAGCTACAAGATTTTCTTTCCCAGGTCGATCTTTTATTATGATGTCAAATTCCTGCAATAAAATCAACCATCTTGTTACTCTACCATTTGTAATTGGTTTATTTACTAAATATATTATGGCAGAGTGATCTGTATATAAAACAACAGAATATCCAGTGATACAATGCCTAAATTTATTTACAGCATGTATTATAGCTAAAAATTCATTTTCAATAACAGTATAGTTTAACTCAGCAGGAGACAAATTCTTGCTAATATAATAAATTGCATATGGTTTTTTGTATTCTTCCTGCCTAAGGACTTCTCCAATAGCTGTGTCTAAAGCATCTGATGAAATTTGAAATGGCAGGTCCCAATTTGGACCTCGAAGCACTCGGGCCGTTGACACAAGCTTTTTCAGATCCTCAAAATCATGGTCACATTTATCTGTCCAAAAAAAATCAACATTCCTTGTTAGTGCGTATCGAGGTGTAGCTATTTGAGAAAAATGTTCAATAAATCTCCTATAATAACCAGAAAATCGAAGAAAACTGCGTACCTTTGTTTGTGTGGTAGGAGTAGTTATTAACAAAATTATTTGAATTTTGGTTGGATCTACCTGTATTCCAACTGCTAATATATAATGACCTAGGATTAGTCCTTCAATCATCATCATATAACATTTTCCATGGCTCAGGTAGAGCCTAGTGGCGATACATCATTACAGCATCTCTTCCAACATGTCTAGTGCTCGGTCGAAATCAGCTCCATATGGTGTGAAATCATCCATGTATACTTCGAGCCCTTCATTTATTAAATCTAAAAAGATGTTGAGGATAGCCCTTTGAAATGTGGTAGGGGCATTGCATAGGCCAAAGGGAAAAACTCTGTAGGCAAAAGTTCCCCAAGGACAGGTAAAAGTAGTTTTGTCTTGGTCTTCAGGGGCAATCTGAATTTGATTGTATCCACTAAAGCCATCCAATAAAGAAAAGAATTTATTTCCTGCTAATGTATCTAATACCTAGTCAATGAATAGAAGTGGAAAGAGGTATTTCTAGGTTTCTTTATTTAATTCTACGTAATCTACACAAATCCTCCACTTTCCATTCTTCTTTGGCACTACTACAAGTGGAGAGGCCCATTTGCTATTGAAGATAGGATAAATAAAGTTTACATCTAAAAGTTTTTGCAGTTCAGCTTTCACAATGTCTTTTAAATGAGGGTTAAGTCTTCTTTGGAGTTGGAGAACAGGTCTTGCATCCTTTTTTGTATAAATGTGGTGTGTACATAACTGGGGATCAATTCCCTTCATGTCCAAATAACCCATGCAAATGCTTCCTTGTATTTTCTTAGTAGTTGGATCAGCTTCTCTTCTTCTTTAGGAGTTAGGTTATTATTGATGTTTAAAGTTTTTCTTGCCTCAATCTATACAGTTTTGCTATTTGAAACAGAGGTAGTAGGTATTGTTTGATCATGAGTGTCTTTAAGAGGATCTTCTTCTAATTCATTATCAAATTCTGCCTCTATCATGTGATATTGTATGTGAGATCTGGTTTCAGCTTGGTTAATAAAGTTGTTAATAACATCATCCTCTGCTTGATCTTTGAAATTGAGGGCATCTTCTATAGTTAATGGGGATCTAATATTTTCGGTAAGGTATGATACAAGATGTTTGTTAGTTTTTATTATTTTTACACTTGGCTAGGCTGGAGGGTATAGGGCTAGCTTCTTAATATTACTGCCTCTAGTTATGGTCATACTGCCTTGTCGGCAGCCAATGTAAGCATCAGCGATTGCAACCTAAGGTCTGCCCAAAATTAACAGGTGTCCATCAAGTCGGTTTTTGGGGTTTATTATCATAAAGTTGGTAGGATATTCCCAGGAATCAATGGATACCATGATATCATGTAGTGTGCATTCAGTCGTAACTACTGATCGGTCAACTAGTTCTAATAAAGTGGAAGTTGGTTGTACTGATGTAATGCCCTGTTTTTTACAAGTGGTGGTTGTTAAGATATTAATTGTGGCCGCTAAATCAACTAAGTCATTTGAAAAGGTTTGTCCATTGATTTCCACTGTTACTATTGGATTTCCTGGGTCTTCATATTTGACAGGTGCTTCTCTTCTTGATAACAGGTCAGATAAGGTGCCAACTACTAGGACTATTGGGTTATTTGTTATTCTCCTCCTTGGTTTTTTTTATACATAGCTCTTTGATGGTCTTTGCAAATATTGGGATATATTGGATGGCTTGGAGGAGTGGGATTTTTATGTACAAATTCTTAAGTTCTCCCAGAATATCAAAGTTAGGATTTTCTATAGGACGCGGTATAATTAATCGTTCTAGGAATGGGGGGGAGATGTGGTTGCTTGGTCATGAGTCTGTTTTCTGACCACATATTTTTCTTGTAATGGTGTTTCTGCGGGTAACTAATTTTCAACTTGAACATTTTTATCTCCCTCCATCTCTATAATGCGCCCAGACCTTAATTGAAGGTCATTGCACTCCCTTAGTTCAGTTTCTAGCTCTGGTGTTTCAATTATTTAAACAGATTGTACCGGTTTGTTATTTGGGTTTGGGTTGGGTTGCGGTCTTAAATTGGATTGGGGATTTTGTTGCAGTGCTACCAGTGTAGGTTAAGGGGGTGGAATGGTTCCTACTGGCTGATTCATTGGTCTTTGCCAGTTTGTCTGCTAGGCTTGACTTTACGAAGTGGGAGGGGACCATTGTGCTGGATACACATTATTTTGACAATATGGTGGGGTGTAGGGAAAATTTGTCCAATTAGATTGGCTTGCTTGATTCAGCAAAGGTGATGATGAAGGAAATGGTTGTTGTGACCAATTTGAGAAGAGAGGTTGATTTTTCCACATTGTATTATATTGTTGAGCATGATATTGTGGAGGCTGGAAAGAAGAAGCTGGATCGGGGAACATACCTGATTGTTGCAGCTACCATTGACATCGCTGATTAAGTAGATACATCGGTTCTGGTTCTTCTTCTGGTTCTTTGTATACTGCATTCAAACCAGGAAGTGAGGGACAAATCTCTATAGAGTGGTCTTTTGCAAAAATGGCACAAACTTGAACCACATCTAATGGGCACTCTTTGTGACTGTGTTTCTTTTTACATCTGGGATAAAATATCGCCAAATTTTGTTTTGCCTCTTCTTGTTTTTGTTTGGCTTGCATAATATCGAGCTAGGTTGTCAGAGTTCCCAACATATTAGTTTTGAGATTTTCTAATAAATTTCCAATTTCCATGCGAGTTACTCCTTCTCCAGAGATCTTGTTGTCCCTTGTAAACCTGCCATGTTCCACTGGTTTTAGCCTTGTGCTTCCTCGTGAGCTCCTGATACAGAAATCAATGATGTCAGAAAAATCTTCTTGATAGATGTCACCTTTTCCCATAATATTCAATGTTTCAATCCATTGTTCCTTCATACCTTTAATTAATGTTGTTTCTAATACATTGTCAGGTAAGGGCAATGATGCACAAGGATATCTTTGAAGATTATACTGAAAACGTTCAACATATTATTCTAGTGTTTCATTAGGTCTAGCTACCATCTGAAATATTTCATGTTTCAGTTCTCTGGATCTAAAATAATCCTGATATTTCTTCTGGAAAGCCCCTTTCATCTGATCCTAGTCATTTATAGCACCTCCACCCAACCCCATAAACCATCGTAAAGTAGCTCCTTTTAATGTAGAGGGAAATAGTTTCAGCTTTTGGTGGTTGGTGGTATAGTCATATCCTCTGCACAACACATCAAATTCAAAAAAAAATGCATCTGGGTCTTCCGATGTCAGGCCATGAAATGTAGGGATATGCTGGAGAGGAATTGCTTTCATAGGTGCATTGACTGCAGTATCTACAATGGGATATTATAGTGTGGAGGTTTGGGTGTTTGGCTGGTTCTGGGCCATTTGGTCAGATATGTAACAATAATCTTTCGGGATTTCTAGGAGGGTATTCCTAGGTTGGTTAGACGGAGCAGGGATGGCCTTAACAGGAACGACCTTAACAGCCTTCCTTTGTTTGGGATGATGAGAGTTCCTAATGTCTAGGGGGATTTTAGCTCTAAAGGTTCTTCAACTTTGTTCTGAATAATTTTTGTAGCACTTCCCTTATCTGGGTTGCTTAATGGCTGAATTACTCCAAGAGGAGATCTTGGTTCTTCAGTTTCCCCTGTTTCACCTCTCCCTTCGCAAAGATTACTAAGGTTCCCTTCTTGCAATGATTTTGGGCTAGAATTCTCAATTTCTTGAAAATCTTTCTCCTCACTTTGGCTGTGCACATCAGCAAAGGCTACAGATGGTGATCCTGTGGCTTGAAGGGAACTAGTAGGTTGTCTAGAAGCAACTTTTCTAGGTCCTACTGAAGGCTGAGATTTTTCTTTTTTGAAGATTTCATCTATAAAGGTTGATCGGCCAAGGGTCACCAGCCCCTTAGCTTTATCAGGCTTGGGTAGTGGTTTAGGATTCTTTTCAGGGTTTTTCTGCTTAGTCATGCACATATATCAAATGCTTATTTCTACCCAAAACAATAGCAAATCTGCAAGCAAGCGTGTAGGGGAGCAGGGATATTGCATGCTCCGTACGCAGGTTCTTACCTTCTGTTTTTAAAACCCAATTCTTTCATAACAAATACTTACACTACTCTGAAAAAACAAATGGCTACACTCTTCCCCGACAACGACGCCAAAATGTCGAGCAGTAAAAAGGGTCTTTTTCACCTCTATTTACCCTACATTAATTATCAATCTAGGTACGATTTGTTATATCAAAGAGTGTACTCAATCTAAGGCAGTCACTTGTGAAGAGTAATGCTAGTAGTATAGTGCTTTTGCAAAAGTGACTAAATGCTAGAAACAAACTCTAATTGTAATGACAAGAAGTTGAAATGCTTGTAACTAAATCATTCATTTAAGAAACTACAACACTTCATTATTCAATGATGTAGTAATGATAACTATTCGCTTTGTAAACTGATGCAATTGAAAAGCAATCAAGGAGAAGATCATAAATCTGGGAACTGGACAACAATAGTCGATTTTCACTACAATTTCAGATCGTTTTGTTCACACCAATGTAATTACTTGAAATGATAAATCAAATAACAGGAAAGGGAACAACAACTAATCTATTTAAAAATATTGAACAATGAAGATTTAACCTATAGAAATGAATGAAACAGTAATCGTAATCTACAGGAATTAAGCAACAATCTTTATCTCAGAAATGATTTGAACAACAAACCAAAAATGGAACAGCAAACTAAAGTGAGTTATGAAATATAGAACAACAAGTTGAATCAAATGTAAACGCGCAACAAACTAAAATGAATATTACACACAGCGCATCTATACTGAAGGAAGTAGTAATCTGAGTTTTGGCATAACAAATGTTAACCACAGTTATGAAGAAACAACAATTGTGGTTACCATGGAACAAAAATCCCAATGAACAACAATCACACTTGAAGGTAAACCATAGATAAATAGATATTATTACCGATTTATGAATACACAACACTGTTACTCTGTAAATGAACAATAATGGTAATCTGTAAGGAACATCAATGTTATACAATAATATCAATCTGTAAAGGAATGACAATGCGATATAAATTCAAAATGAACAACATAACATTGTTAGTTGCAAAGGATAGCCTTACTATTCAAATATGAGTGAAATATAACAGAGCCAATACAAGAAATAATAAGGAACAATAGATTACTAAACAAAGTAAATAAGAGAAATCAAATCACACATGACTTGGAATTGGAAAATAATGATATAGGAAGCAAGTGATCCACCAGGGCCGGGCCCTTAGCCTCCAGCGACACACTGTTGTGATTACTCCAGAACCAAAGATGGAACAACAATAGAGTTTATGTATTAATCATCAAAACAGAGTTACAACAAATGCTCTTTAAAGAGAGTCGATGATCAAACTTTAAGTTACAATAGTGAATTTCATAAAACAACCATAATCTGCCCCTTGGGCTATCAACATTGTCCCTCTTTATAGCAGCCAGGAAGAAATACCAAAGGTACAGATATTCTTCAAGTTAGCGATCCCTCAGGATCAAAGGATCTTGAGGGATTGACCATATCATTATTTCTCAGTTATCTCTTCGTTCTCTTGCACCAATTTGGTATCTCCTCTTCCTTTTCCTAGCTTATGTGCTCCGATCTGGATTGCCTCGTTTGGATGTGGTTCCCTGTCAAAGGGACAACAGTTGATTTCATCTTGTGTTTTCCTTTAGAATGGCGATCTTCCATTTTCTTCCTTTTCTGCATAGGAAAAAGTAATAATTAGTAATTTTACGTTACTCACAAATTCTTCTAAACTTTATCATAATCTTTTACCATATGCCCATTTCATAATGTAGAGAAGTTATGAATTAAAGGAAAATAGAACGAAATAAGTGGCAATTACATACTTTCTCTAATGCTCAACACACTACTCCTTTGTGTTATAGTTTTATATTCAGCCTTTGCAATTGATTTAATGTTCAGTTATTTCATTTATCATGAAGATTTGTGATATTGATTTATATTGTTGTTCAATTAGATTCAGAGTGAAGTCACGAGATATACTTAAGTAGCGCTTTGATTAGAATGAGTCAATTCATGTCGATAGCATATTGTTGTTCATTTGAATAGATGTTATCATAGATCTTGAAAGACAAGACTGATTAACTTCTACAAATTTCAATATAGAACGATTTCCATTTAGGAATCTTTTATCGCTATTTGTTGTTCAATTACCGATTGTTGATTATTGTTCACTTATTGTTGCTGTTCAATTTAGTAATGTAGATTGATTTGGGTTGATATATATTGGTAGTGTTGTTCAGTGGTTATAGTTTCTTTACTTGATTAAGTGTGATTAGCCTTAATCTTATTTGAATGATTCTAAGTGTAATTCTTATTTGCATTCAATTTGAATTGATTTCAGAACAAGTTACATAGAATTGCAGTGTGTTGAGAGTATTTCTTCCGTAGATAGTTCTTTTCATAATTATGTAAATTGAATTGAAGAATTATCCTTTACTGATTGCAATGATTCATCATTAGATGACCTCTATATTCACTAGACATATTGTTTTGGCACTCTTGAGATAAAACAACTTACATCGAGTTGACAACTAATGTAGGGATTAAGATTGCCTATAAAAAGACATCTTAGTGAGCCAACATTTTGGCATCATTGCCGGGGAGAGTGTTTCAAGTGATTGTTTTTATTTCTTTGCTATAGGAGAACTGAGTTTTAAAAATGGAAGGTAAGAACCTACGTACCTAGGAAGTAAAGTTCTTTCTTACCTGCCTGCTTTACAACAAAACCTTAGAGGTTAAATAGGAATTTGTTTTTATGAATGACTAGAAATAAAAACATAGAAAAAGAGAAAAATCCTCCACCAAAACCCACAAAACCCAAAGGATCGGTGAACCTTCAGAGGATGACCTTTATAGACAAAATCATAAGAAGAGAAGAGTCTCAAGCATCAGTAGGATTCCAGGCTATACTTGGAAAAAGTTCTATTGCTATCCCTCAAGTAGCAGGCTCACCATCTATAGCTCATCCTGAAATTCAAAGCCATGTAGGAGGATCAGAACAGAGTTTTCAGGCTACAATAATCTTACACTCTGATCCTCCACAAGAGGGAAAATCATGTAACTTAAGAGAAGGAAAAGGAGACACTACTGGGGGTTGCTAAAGCAGAACCATAGTTGTCTGAACAAGGATCTCCTGAGATTCTAGACCTAGGAATTGTTGTAAAGCCAACTCGGGTTGCTAACTCTCTGCTTACTCCAGAAGCACCCCTTGAAATCCCCAAATATTATTGGCATATCTTTGATCAAATGGCAGATCAGCCACCCCAAGGTAAAACCTTGACATTAGAGTACCCCATAGTCAACTAGGTAGCAAAATGCCCCTATGAAGGCTATTCCTCTGCAACATCCCAACCTTCCATGGGATGATCAAAGAGGATCATCATGCTTTCCTGTTTGAGTTTGATGTCCTCTGTATAGGGTATGACTATACCACCGACCCCCAAAAGCTGAAATTGTTCCCTTCCACTCTGAAAGGGGTAGCTTTGAGATGGTATATGAGTCTAGGTGGGTGAACCATCAATTCTTGGGATGAAATGACAACCTCCTTCTTTAAAAGATACCAAGACTTTTGTAAAACTAGGGAATTAAAAGATGAGATTTTTAAGATGACTCCAAAAGATAATGAAACACTAGAAGAATATGTAGAACGATTTAATTATAATTTGCAGAGGTCTCCACACACTTCCCTACCAAAAGAAGTCATAAGAGCTATCTTGATTAAAGGAATGAAATAAGAATGGGTAGAAAATCTAAACTTAATGGGAAAAGAAGATATTTCTTAGGAATATTATGATGAAATTATTTGTTTTTGTATCAGGTGTTCGCAGGGAAACACACGTACAGGAGAAATTAGCCGAGATCTAACGAGAAGAGCAAGAAAACCACATAGTGGAGGTGCAACACGGATGGATATCAGCAACCTACTAGAATATTTTAAGATGGACATCCTGGGCACTCTTAAAACATAGATGGATGTTCTATAGGCTAAACAAAAACATGCTTTAGCAGGATAAAATTTTGCCATCTTCTCACCATGTTGTCAAAAGAAGCACAACCAACGTGAATGCCCATTAGACATGGTTCAAACATGTTTCATTTGTACTAAAGATCACGACACTAAATAATGTCCATCATTACGCGGGATGAAAGCAGTATTCAAAGAAGCAGAGGAAGAAAGAGAACCGGTATATCTGATGAACCACCCTCGACAATGGCAAGCTAAACCTACATGTATGTCACAAGACGCATTCTAATTCTTTCCTTCTTCATATTTTAATCAACAGCAGAACCTTAGGGCAGCCTATCAAGGCCAATCACCCTACCCAAACTCGAAAAGCACACCATCCCCTATGACATCTTGGCTAGCCAAAATCTCCTTTTACTCCTATTTGGCAAGGTAATCTCTATTAATCGCAGTGGTCTGCCTCCATCTTTCAAACTCTGAATTGGTCTCCAAACCGGTAGCGACCTCTGGGGATATCTAATGTACCTATGGGAATAGGCTCTCAACCTCAACCTGCACTGTCATCTCCTTATACATTACAACGGAATTCTCAACCTCTTCTGTGGCCACAATTACCAGCTCAGCCAAACCCTAATCCTCATAACAACCAATCCAGTTGGTACAGATTATTGAAAACCTATATTATGAGATTGAGAAGAAAGAATGTAATGAGATTAGATTAAGGTCAGGACGTGTCATTACCCCTGAGGAAAATAGGGACCAGCCTTCAATTGAAAATATAACTCCACCTATACATATTCCATCACTTGTACATGTTCCACCACTTGTAAATAATACTGAATCAAAGCAAGGGGAAGAAACATATTAGCATGATGACCCTAAAAAAATTATAGTCACTTCTCCTCTGTTCCCTGAAAGGCTAACGATACCTGAGATAATCACCTACCCTGATTTCGATCTTGTAGGGGAACTAAAAAATTTGTGTATTAAGTTTCCTCTCCTCAAGGCTATTCAAGACATTCCCATCTATGCCAAAACAATAAAAGAATTGTGTGTAAGGAAACCTGTGAGGAAGGTAAAAGCCTCACCCACTATCCATGTTGTAGGAACCTTATCTAATCTACTCTTGGGAGAGGAAACTCCAATAAAGTATGAAGACCCTGGAAACCCCATAGTAACAGTATAGATATATGGCCACTCTTTTCCAAATACACTAGTTGACCTAGGAGTTGTCATTAACATATTAACAATAAAAACTTGTCAAGCACTTGGTATTATCTCCTTAGAACCAACCACCACTTTATTAGAACTTGTTGACTAATCAGTGGTAAGACCAGAAGGGACCTTATAGGATATCACAATTTTTTGTTGAGTCCTGGGAATATCCAGTAGATTTCCTGGTTATAAACCCAAGGAGTAGGTTGGATGGGTATCCTTTGATTTTGGATCAACCTTGGCTGGCAAAAGTTGATGCATATATTAGCTGCCGAGAAGGTAGCATGACTATTACAAAGGGAGATGCTGTAAAAAATCTGGTGTTATATCCTCTTACCAGGAGAAGTTTTCCCATTGTAAAAATATGTAAGCAACCACCAACATACCTGGAAGAGAGCATCCATTCACCACTCACAGTAGCGGAAGCATTGGAATTTAAATATTAGACTGAAGATGACGTTATTAACAATTTTATAAATCAACCAGCTAATGTGGGTAATGTACAATGTCATATGTTAAAAGCAATCTTTGATAATGAAGCCATGGAAGACCAACATATTTAGACGACTATTCTTCATAATAACAAACCAGTTGAGATTGAACCAGGAAAAGTTCTAAATATCAATGTTGATCTGGATAGCAAACAATAGAAAAATCTTATCCAGGTATTGTAGAAAGATAAAGGGTTTTTTGCCTAGGATTATCCTGATATGAAAGGGATAGACCCACAACAATGTAACACCACATTTATACAGAGAAGGATGCACGACCCATACGACAGCCTCAACGGAGGTTGAACCCACACCTCAAGGATATCATGAAAGAGGAATTGTAGAAGCTACTAGATGTAAACTTTATCTATCCTATCTCAGACAATAAATGGGTCTCTCCATTGGTGGTCATCCCTAAGAAAAATGGGAAGTGGCGTATTTTTGTATACTATCGAGAGTTAAACAAGGAAACATAGAAAGATCACTTCCCCCTCCCATTCATTGATCAAGTCCTTGATACGTTGGCATGGAAGCAGTTCTTCTCCTTTTTAGACGACTTTAGTGGTTACAATCAAATTCAGATTGCCCATGAAGACCAGGACAAAACAACCTTCACCTGTCCCTGGGGCACATTCGCATACAGGGTATTACCATTTGGCTTGTGCAATGCCCCAGCCACATTTTAGAGAGTTATACTAAGCATCTATGCTGATCTAATAAATGAACGACTAGAGGTATATATGGATGACCTTACTCCATATGGGGATGATTTTGATCAAGCATTGCAAATGCTAGAAAAGGTCTTAGAACGATGCATCACTTCCAGGTTATGTTTAAGCAATATCAAGTGTCACATGATGATGAATGAGGGTGTGATCCTAGGACATTACATCTCTGCAACAAGAATACATGCAGATCCAACAAAAATAAAGGTAATTCTTTTATTGCCTACCCCCTGCACCTAAACAGAGGTACGTAGTTTCCTAGGATATGCAGGTTATTATAGCAGGTTTATCAAGATGTTTTCACAGATCGCAACACCCTTATACACTCTAACTGGAAATGTTGATTTCAGTTGGTCTGACAAGTGTGACATAGCTTTTGTAGGTTTAAAGAAAATAGTCTCAAGAGCACCAGTATTACATCGACCAAACTGGGAGCTGCCTTTCCACATCTCCAAGAACGTATCAGATGTAGCTATAGGTGTTGTCCTCGGCTAGGAGGAGGACAAGAAATCTTATGCTATATATTATATTTGCAAACATCTCACTCCTATAGAACTCAATTACACAATGATAGAAAAAGAATTCTTAGTTGTTATTTATGCAATAAACAAATTTAGACACTATATAACCATCTACTAAGTCTTTGTGTACACTGATAACTCTACCATTAGGTATCTAGCTAATAAAAAAATCACAAATGGTCGAGTAACATGGTTTCTATTTATTTTGCAGGAGTTTGACATTACTATCAAAGATCGTCCAAGAAAGGAAAAGCCAGTTGCTGATTTTCTATCTTGAATCTCGAAGGTTAATGATCCACTGGTGGTAGATGACCAATTCCCGGATAAACACCAGTTTGTCGTGGCAGTTAAGACACGATGATATGTAGATGTGGCAAATTATCTGGCAGTAGGGAAGCTACCTAAACATTTAACGACAAGAGAAATAAAAATGATTGTTCAGCGCAGTGCCCGGTTCTCTTGGATAGGCGGATATCTTTTTCATATAGGGGACGACATGTGATACGAAGATGTATCCATGAGGATGAGATCCATGACATTCTGAAGGCTTTCCATGAAGAAACCTATGGGAGACATTTCGGTGATAGAAGGATAGGAAATAAGGTATTACAAATGGGCTATTATTGGCCCACTATTTTTAAGGATGCTAAAAAATATGCCCAGGCCTGCGACAGTTGCCAGAGGATGGACCAGCCTGGCTAATCTGATGAAATTCCGCTGCAGCCACAATTTTTCATAGAACCCTTTGAGTGTTGGGCATTGGAATTCATAGGCCCATTCCATCCACCATCCAATCAGAAGGCCTACATATTGGTAGCCACGAGTTATGTGACAAAATTGTTGGAAACATTAGATTTACCAAGAGCCACAGAGGAAGCAATGATTAACTTCCTTTTTGGGCTATTTGTGTGGTATGGATTATCGTGAGAGGTAATCACAGATGGAAGAAAGAAATTCACAAGGCACAAAATTACCGCAACTCTCAGAAACCATCAAATCATGCATAGGGTCAATTCTCCTTATCACTCGTAGGCGAACGGGCAGGTTGAAAGAACCAACAAGGTTATAGAAGCAATTTGGACCAAGACAGTCTCAACACAACGATGAGATTAGGCTGCTAGACTGCGAGAGGCTTTGTGGGCCTATCGTACGACTTGAAGGAATACTACTAGATACTCTCCCTACCAGCTTATGTTCAGTAAAGAACCAATTTTTCCAATCGAATTCAAAATAAAGACTCTAAGGATGGCCCAGGAAGTGGGTATGGATTTAACAGAAGCCTAAACCAAGTGCCTTCAGCAGATTAATGAACTAGATGAGGCTCGATTACTTGCTTTGCAATGAACTACAAGAATACATCAGCAAAGGGAAAAATGGCATGATAGCCTTATCAAGAAGAAAACATTTCAAGAAGGGGATTGGGCACTTCTGTATGATTCTAGATTCTAGGACTACCCAGGAAAGTCGTGAAAAGGATGGCTTGACCCTTATGATATTCAAAAAGTACATAACAATGGTACTCTTACCTTGACTACCATAAATGGATCTGGCCATTCCTTTAAGGTAAACGGGCATCGAGTGTGCCTCTATCATCAACCGCTTACCAAGGATTCTTTCTGTGAGTAGGTACGTGAGGACCCCTCCATGCAAATTCTACTTGCAAGGAATGATAACCTAACAAGTTTTTCTTTAAATAGTATAAATTGCTTGAAAATTTGTAAATAATGTACATACCTTTGTAGGCATCACTAGGTAAATATAATTTATTTCTTTTTTTCTTCTTTGTTTTTGTTGTTCAAACAATTGAACTTTTGCCATTCAATTGACTGAAGAACACTACTTTCCCCTTCTATAACTCATTGTTCAAACAATTGAACATTTATTGTTCAATTGATTGAACAACGTAGTTTTCTTTTGTCGCATTTTGTTGTTCAAACAATGGAACGTTTCCCATTCAATTGATTGAACAACACATTTTTCTTTTTTTTATTCACTATTAAAACAATTGAACGTTTGCCGTTCAATTCATTGAACATCACATTTTACTTTTTTGTTTTTTGCTATTCAAACAATTGAATGTTTGTCGTTCAATTCACTGAACAAGCACATTTTGTGTTACATTGTTCAAACAATTGAACATTTTCCATTCAATTGATTGAACAATGCAATTTTTTTTCTTATTTTATTTCGTTGTTCAAACTATTGAACAATTGTTGTTCAATTGATTGAACAATGCAATTTTTCTTATTTGTTTTCATTGTTCAAACTATTGAATGATTGTTGCTTAATTGATTGAACAATGCAATTTTTTTTATTTGTTTTCGTTGGTTCAAACTATTGAACGATTGTCGTTCAATTGATTGAATAGCGCAATTTTTCTTATTTGTTTTCATTGTTCAAACTATTGAGCGATTTTCATTCAATTAAGTGAACAATGCAATTTTCTTATTTGTTTTCTCTATTCAAACTAATGAATGATCACTATTCAATTGATTGAACAACGCAATTTTTCTTATTATTTTCACTCCCAAACAATTGATCGATTGTTGTTCAATTTATTGAACAACATACTTTCCTTGTTGTTTTTCGTTGTTCAAACCATTGAATGCATGTCGTTCAATTGATTGAACAACACATTTTGTTTTTATTTCGATTTCATTGTTCAAACAGATGAACGACTGTCGTTCAATTAACTGAACAACATTTTTTTTTATTGATTTCATTGTGCAAATGATTGAACGAGTGTTGTTCAATCAATTGAACAACACTTTTTATTTTCTATTTTGATTTTTCCATTCAAACGATTAAACGATTGTCATTCAATCGATTTAACCGCACCTTTTAAGAGCTAAATTGTGAATTTTTCTCATTTTTCTCTCGATCATTATGTCATTTTATTCTTCTTTTTTATTGCAAATAAGCACCATTTTCTTTGATTTGTGCCTCTTCTAAAGAAAAATGGTGTTAACAATATCATTATGACTTCTAAAAGCCTTTTGTTGGTTATCTTTATCCATAAGCTAATATGGTGTATATTTACAATGGTTATCTGAACATATTTTCTTTTGGACACATCATGAAATGATTCATTACTCTTAATCCATGCTGGTTTATGTTTATACTTTGAAATGGATAAAACTCATCCATATAATGTTAAGTGGATAAGAGTATAACACTTATATTGGCATCTTCTTACTTCTTACACCATCCTTGACTCTTAAGGAGCAAATGAGCCTCTCTTTTTCTACAAGAGAGATTCGAAAAGAAAATATAATAGAAAAATGCTTAAAACATTGTCGAAAGAGATAGGGTGGTTCATCACGAGCTAGCCTACCATGATCATAAGGATGTAATAGGTGACATTCCAATTTGGCTACGAAACTAAGGAAATGACCTTCTTGATAATTAATTTATCAAACAAATAGGGGGTCTCATCACGAGCCAGCTTGATCATTCTTTTACACCCTTGTGAGTGGAACTATGGTTATCTGGCCACCATGCCAACATAGTGGTCTCTTTGTGACAAAAGAAAGAAAAATTAACTATAAGAAGGACTCTAGCTCATTTGGGAGGGTTAAAAAGCAACCTTGCTGAGGCTATGAATGCTTGCTGGTAGAAGTGGCTTTGCTTGTGGTATTGGAGTATCATCTTATATTGCCATATGACATCTACCTCTTATCACCTATGACTTTATTTCTAACGAAATTTCCCATTTAGTAGCACTTTCAGAAGCCGACTAGCATGGTGACTTTAATTTATATTTATTATATTCCATACGTCCGAGCATTAAATGACAGCCATTAAACATAAACCGCCGATTATGATGATGTGATTAATTCCACTTATGGTAAATATCTTTGACATAGTGACTTAAAATTGTTGCTTTTATTTGATTTGACCAATTCACGTCTGATGGTGGATATTGCTTAAATTCTTAATTGATTTGTGTGTTGTGTTTTTTTAGATTGGTTGCCTACATTTATTTCACATTGGTTTATTTGATTGTTTTCCATGGGATGAAAGGACGTGGATGCCCTTTTCTCATCAGAGGGGCGATGGCTTGCGTATGGACGACACGTATTCCAGTTATGGATAACTATGAGACAATCATTCAAATTGCCTCTGGAGTATGAAATGCATGATGAGCATGAATGTGTAATAATTAGCAGAAAATTCTAATTGGTCAAAGAATGGAAAACATTATGGCGGGCATGTGAACTTACAATTCTGTGTTATTATGGTTGATAGGATGAACGACTTAACTAAAAATAATAATAACTATCTAGGAAACTTCATTTCCTTGATAGTTGTTTTAATATACATTGCTGATGTGTTGCATTACATGGGTAAAACATAGTTGTATACAAAAGAACCAGCCTCAAGTGCAGCAGCTATGGGCGAAAGAGCAATCCAGAGTGAACCTCTAGTACTGATGGTGTCAGATCAAGCTCAAAAAATCCTTGAACGCATTTTTTGGCTGCAATTTAAATAGATTACAGGGATTCCATGAAGAGCTAATGTTGGAATTTCTGCAAAATATGAAAAACTGTAATACAGTGGTCAAAGGCATTAGCATGATGGTTTCTGAAGAAGTCCTGGCCGAAGTCACCCAACTTTTGGCAGAAGGGGTGAAATGGGAAGACAAATGCATCATTTTATACATCGAAATTGAAGCATTTCAGGGCCTAGGTGAGCGTTGGTATGAACGGGGAAAGGAATCAATCCTTCGACATTGTAGCAACCATGGCAAGAGCTGGTGGTCATCGTCCAAAGATATATCACCTGCGACAACCGGCATGACATGTTAAAACCCAAATAGCTGAAACTTCTAGCCATTTTAGAGCAAAGAATTTTAGTTAATTTACCATTTTATCTAAATTCCCTATTACACGATGTTGCCGGCGGGTAATGACAGCCAAGGACCCACATAGTCTAGTTAGCCATCATGGGTTAGTTAAGTTAATTATCACAAATAGATTGGCACGACAACAATTAGCATGGGACAGTATCATATATCCTACCTTGGCTCCACCCTCGAAAAATGAGGAAACAGAGCAGTGAGGGCTAAGAACCCTAGGCCCAAAGAAAATACTAAAGCGAAAGAGCCCCTATACACCCCTAGAATCAGCTAAGCGTAGATGATCTGTGCAAATAAAAGCCTAGCAGCGCATCCCAATCCAAGTAGAGGAAGCCAGACCATCCCACACACCTCCTCTTAGTCTGCAAGACTCTCCTTTGCAAGACTATGACGAGGAAGTGGCAAGGGTTTTGGGAAGCATGAGAGTGTTTATTGAAGGTAGGGATTAGACAGGGAACATTGAAAAATAGAATTGCACCCCTGGCCGGTTGGCCCCTACAGACAATTCCGGTCATGAACAAACCCAGCCATGCACTGATGCCATGGAGGAATAGAGGGAGTCAATTCTTGCTATGGAACACCCCTCAAAGCTGAGGAACATGAAAAAACAACCGGCAGAAAGGAAACTTAAGCAGTAGGCACCGGTCAAGTGAACCCCCAGTAGAAGGAAACCCTAAAGATGAAAACTTGGGAAATTCCAATCAACCAAGTGATATTACCTTTTCAAATTCCCCTGTGGATGAGACGTACTAAGGCGAAGACCACAAGAATGATAATTGTTTAGGAGATACTATTGCATTGGGATCTCTTGAAAATGAAATGCATAATAATTACGAGTTGGAAGGAGAAATTCCACTAGAAAACATAGTTCCAATTGGGAACATTCCTGATGATGACATAATACAGCCTGTACAGGTAGTAGAGGATAACACAGCTGCAGACGAAGGCCCTAGTGTAGAGAAGCCCTACATAGTTAGGCTTAAAAATGTGCTCAAAATTACAAGAAACAGAAGTAAGTAATCAAGCAGCGGAAATATTGGTTAAACGAAGCAACCAGAACCAGGAAATTGAAATTGGAAATAGAAACTATAGGAATGCAAACAGAATGATGTTCTGCGAAGGATGCTGAGACTCAGACAGAGTTTCTTGAAGTTTGCCCTATACCTTTTCACAAGGAACTCAAATGGTCTACCCCACTCTGGACATTGCTATTCAAATAGATGTTGAAGAAAATTTTCAAGTTGATTGTATAATTCATGAAGCAATTGAAGTTGTTATGCAGACTGACCCTGCAGAGACCTAGGAAGCAGAGGTCCAAATAGATGAAACACCCCTTTACACCCCCTTGGTAAGAGAGGCCACTATCAGAAAATTATAGAATGAGCTACTAATAGTTCACAAAGAATTGGCTCAGCACAAGGAAAAGGTGGCTCCTCTGCATGAACATCAAGGGTTAAATAAGAAGTTTGAAGCACTTACCAGGACTGAAGATGAGATCTTTGCTCAATATAAGGTTGAGCAAAAGAAGGTTGAACAATTAGAGGGTCAATTGCAAAAAGCTAGAGAGAAAATGGAGACTATCTGTTCTCTCTACTCAAACACTCTATCTTGCCAAGTGCTCGCCACAAATTATCCTTTATTTCTCATGGAAAGATACCTCTTGTTAAAAGTTAAGGCCGTTAAGGCTAGTAAACTAGCAGAAATCAAAACCACTCCTGACTTTATCAAATGCTTTAGAGAGCACGATGAGAAGGTTCAACACCTCCTTTGTGAACTCTATATGCATAATTTTGTTTTAGAGGATGAAAGGGACAACCACCCTGCCCCTTTTATAGGAGACATTCAAATTTAGGCATTTCTCTCATTTGCTACTAATCAGCTAAAATGGGCCAAGGCTTACAACACGTTCAAAAGGCGTGAGTATGGCATTGACCTATGGGTCAGAGGAGAGCCTACACAACCATTACTCCTATCTGTTTGACATAAACAGTTTATGAAAAAATACGGTGTCATAGGAAAATAGGGGCCACTCCATATTGGTATCATTCAGGCCAAAAAGGAATACTTCGTGGACATTAAAGAAGAAGCCTTGGCTGCATCAAGGTAGAGGTGGGAAGTTTCTAGTAACACTGTAAGGCTGAGAGCCATTCAGATATTGAGACTTCCAAGATACCTCTTCCCGTTTTTATAAATATAGCAATATTATTTGAACAGTGGGGCCAGATTGGATAGGATGTTGTTGCAGAACCGCAATCATATGGTACCCTCCTGATCAATATCGTAGTGATTATAACTTGAAGGATCATGAGGTAACCCAGGCTTTCACTGTCCTTAAGAAAAAGAATGGTTTTCGGAATTAAAAGGAGGAAGTATATCCTGCTTATTACCTCACTCAGTTTCATTTGAACTATACACTTACATGAGGAGATGCAACAAGGTAAGCTGGGGAGTATGTTGGGACAGGAAAAATGTATGATTTCTCTTCATAAATTACTTCATTTATCATTCATCCTTATACGATTATCTCCGCTTATAGATTAAAATGAGGAAAATATCGGCTAAAGTTGGATGAAACTATTTGGTGATAGAATAGGCAAATGTAGTATGAAAAACCGATTCTTTGCTATCTTTGTATGCAGAGATGCGGATTGGGCAAAAGTTGTTCAGTTGGCAGAACAGCACGAGGCCATAAAAGGGTAAAGCCATGACGTCTTGGGCAGACAAGGAAGTGGAAGATCAGTTTGAAATTTCGTGTTTTATAACGTGATCATATTTTATAGTGTGAAATCCTCGGGATACCTTGATCCTAAGGATTCACTTTTATCCAAGTTTCTCTTTTACGTTATATATAGGGCCAAAAGGAAATTAGATATAGTTCAGAATTTTAATTTGTAATTATTCTTTTTGAAACATATACATTGTTATATCAGTGACTCTGTCAGCTGTTACTTGAAGTTAATGAAAGAAGGTTGTGTTTGATACATCTTTGTATTCTAAGTTTTTATTAAGCAGAGGCTTCTAGCGACTTTAGGCCAAGTCACAAGAAGCTCCACTGCTCTTTTGTGTTATAGTTTTATATTTAGTCTTTGCAATTGATTTAATGTTCAATGATTTCACTTATCATTAAGATTTGTGATATTGATTTATATTGCTATTTAATTAGATTTAGAGTGAAGTCGTGAGATATACTTAAGTACTGCTTTGATTACAATGAGTGAATTCGTGTTGATAGCATATTGATGTTCATTTGAATAGATGTTATCATAGATCTTGAAAGACAAGATTAATTAACTTCTATAGATTGGAATATAGAATGATTTCCATTTAGGAATCTTTTATCACTATTTGCTATTCAATTATTGATTGTTGTTCACTTACTGTTGTTGTTCAATTGAGTAACGCAGATTGATTTGGATTGATATAGATTGGTTGTGATGTTTAGTGGTTATAGTTTATTTACATGATTAAGTACGATTAGTCTTAATCTTATTTGAATGATTCTAGGTGTAATTCTTATTTTCATTCAGTTTCAATTGATTTCGGAACAAGCTTCATAGAATTGCAGAGTGTGTTGAGAGTATTTCTTCAATAGATAGTTCTTTTCAGAATTGTGTGAATTGAATTGAAGAATTAGCTTTTAGCAATTGCAACAATTCATCTTTAGATAACCTCTAGATTCACTGCACATATGCTGTTGGCATTCTTGAGCTAAAAAGACTTACCTCGGGTTGCAAACCTACCTATGGTTTTTCGATCCATGGTATTGGATGCTTTAGCATGTATAAACATGTATTATAACATTGAAAGGAACATAAAGAAAAACCAAGCTAGTAGTCCTAGTTTGGGATCCAGGGGAAAATCTCTATGTATATGTGTTTTATGTGTTATGCTCTCGCATTGTTTACTTTTTGTGTTATAGAATTCGTATGCAGGTAATTTATGTACATGGTTAAAACCTACATTTGGTATTAGAGCTGTTTTGGCTTCAAGGGGATGCCTTTGTCGTTGAGGGGTTTCGCTCGGGCCTGTGGTAGACCCTGTTCAGTGGGAGATCTATGAGATCGATTTTGGTGGTGAAAGAAGATGGCGAGTAGTGGAAAGATAGAGATCGAGAAATTTAATGGTCAAAGTTTTGAGTTGTGGAAAATCAAGATGGAGGATCTGTTGGTGGATAAAGATTAGTGGATCGTGGTAGATCTGGGTACTAAACCAATGCGAGTGTCTGATGAAGAATGGAAGAAGTTGGATCAAAAGGCGAAGAGCACAATACGATTGTGTGTCTTGGATTCAGTATTTCTGAATGTATTGGATGAAGCTACAACAAAGGCTTTGTGGGACAAGTTAAGGACTTTGTACCAATCTAAGTCTCTAGTGAATAAACTGTTCTTACAGAAAAAGTTGTATAACCTAAGGATGAAATATGGAGACTTAGTGACAGAGCATCTGAATGCATTTAATACTATGGTAAGTTATTTAGCATCTATAGATATTAAAATTTCAGATGAAGATAAGTGCATCAATTTAATGTGTTCTCTACTATATTTGTGGGATAGTTTGGTTATTGCAATAGGTAGCATTGCAACTGCCTTGCAGTTTGATGAAATAGTCTCATCCTTGCTGACAGAGGAGATGAGACGGAAAAATATGGAGAGCGAAAATGGTGATGCCTTGTCTATACAAGGAAGGTCTCAAAACAGAAACAAAAATAAGTCATCAAGTGGGAGATCTAAATCTAGAGGGAGATATAAATCTCCAGGAAATCCTGTAAAGGTGTTGTGCTAGATATGTGGAAAGGAAGGGCACTACAAAAGGGATTGTAAATCTAAAGCTCCTGATAAAGGAAAGGGATCTGATGATGCTCCTTCTGTAGAGGTGAAAACCACCTCAAATGAAGGTGGGGATGTGTACTTGGCTTCTTCAAGTACACATGTAGATCATGAGGCATGGTTGATTGACTCAGGTGCATCCTTTAATTTTACTCCCCATAGAGAGTGGTTCTGCGAGTATGAGAAATAAGATGGTGGTGATGTCTTCTTAGGAGATGATAGGAAGGCTAGAATCATTGGTCACGGTAAAGTAAAGTTGAAGTTGCAAGGTGGAAGGGTTAGAACACTTCCAGGTGTTCTGTATATTCCTGCATTGGCCAGAAATCTGATTTCTATAAGCAAGTTGGATGATGTAGGTGTAAAAACAGTGTTCGAGAAGGATACCTATAAGATGATTCGGGTAGCACTGGTATTGATGTGGGGAGTTTAGATTGGAACTCTATACAAGCTGCAAGGTAGCATGGTTGTTGATGGGTGCAATAGTTATGTGGTTACTAAAAGTGGAGTAAAAAGACTAGTAGTCTCTGGAGAGAAGACCATGTTGTGGCATCAAAGGCTTGGACATATTGGAGAGAAGGGTATTTGAATACTTCATGGTAAAGGTATGGTAGAAGGTATGATTAGTAGCTCTCTGGATTTTTCTTTCTGTGAAAATTGTGTATATGCGAAGTAGAATTGGGTGAGTTTCCCCTCTGGTGGTGAGACGGCGAAACAGATATTAGAGCTTGTGCACAGTGATGTGTTTGGACCTATGAAGGTTCCATCACTGGGTAAGTCTGTGTACTAGGTATCATTTATAGATGAATTCTCAAGGAATACGTGGCTATATTTCCTTAAGAATAAATCTAAAGTCTTTGACAGGTTTAAAGAATTTAAGGCTCTGGTGGAAACCCAGATAGAGAAGAAGATAAAGGTGCTGAGGACAGATAATGGTGGAGAGTTTTGCAGTAAGGAATTTGAAGAATTTTGTAAGAAGTGTGGTATAGCACGACAGAAGACTACTACATATACACCTCAACAAAATGGAGCTGCAGAAAGAATGAATAAGACATTGATGAAAAGGGCAAGAAGCATGCTCAGTGGTGTTGGGATAGGATAAGAATTCTGGGCAGAGGTAGTGGAGACAGCATGTTACTTGGTCAATAGATCACCTTCATCAGCATTGGAGGATAAGACTCCACAAGAGGTATGGACTGTAAGAAACACTCTCTTTCACATCTGAGGGTATTTGGATGTGATGCATATGTACATGGTCCAAAGGAGAAATGAACCAAGTTGGATAGTAAATCTGAAAAGTGCATGGTTATTGGGTATAAGGATGGTTTAAAGGGTTATAAGCTTTGGAACCCAGTAACAAGGAAGGTTGTGTACAACCGAGATGTGGTGCTCTGAGAGGTGAAAGATGTTATTAAACATGAAGTCCAAGCAAAGGAACCTGAGAAGATAGAGTTTGAGCCAAAGGAGGAAGACTTAGACTCTACAGTAGAGGAGAAATAAAAAGATGAAGAGCCACAAACTCCGTGTGTGAGAAGATCAGTTCAAGAAAGAAGGTAGCCAAAAAGGTATAGTCCATTTGCTTTCTATTAAAATTTTTCTTTATCTATTACTGATGATGATACAAGAACTATGAAGGAAGAAGAAGATTCAGAGGATGGAAAACTTTTGAAAGAGTCCATGGCTGATGAGATGGCATCTTTGCACAAAAATGAGGCTTGGGATCTAGTGGAGTTGCCGACTGGAAGGAAACCCATTGGCAACAAATGGGTTTTCAAGAAGAAGACAAATGCAGAAGGAAAGGTGGAGAAATATAAAGCTCAGTTGGTAGCAAAAGGTTATTCCCAAGTGCCGGGAATTGATTTTGGTGATATTTTTTCTCCTGTTGCCAAGATAACCTCCATTAGATTACTTTTATTTGTTGTTGTTGCCTTTGATTTTGAGGTAGAACAGATGGATGTGAAGACAAAATTTGTTCACAAGGATATGGAAGAGGAAATCTACATGAAGCAACCTGAAGGCTTTACGGTGAAGGGTAAGAGAGAACTAGTATGCAAGTTAAAGAATTCTCTGTATGGGTTAAAATAGTCACCAAGGATGTGCTATAAGAAATTTGATACATTTATATGGGGACTTGGCTTCACTAGAAGCAAAGCAGATCACTGTGTGTATTTTAAATTAATTAGTGACTGTGTTATTTATTTGGTCTTGTATGTGGATGATATGTTGCTTGTTGGAAATGACAAAGAAATTATCTAGGATTTGAAGACCCAATTGTCCTCCAAACTCGACATGAAAGATCTTGGTGCTGCAAACTATATTTTGGGCATGGAAATTAGAAGAGATCGGGCAAAGAGGAAGCTCTAGTTAAACCAGATGAAGTATGTCGAGAAAATATTGCAGACATTTAATATACAAGATTGTAAACCGGTGAAGGTTCCTATTTCTATAAGTGTAAAGTTATCTGTTGAACAGTGTCCCAAGACACAAGAAGAGGAAGAGGACATGTTTGGTGTTCCATATGCAAGTGTAGTTGGTAGCTTGATGTATGCAATGGTCTGTACTAGACCAGACATTGCATATGCAGTGGGAGTAATGAGAAGGTTTATGCCAAAACCAGGGAAGGAGCACTAAACAACAGTGAAGCGGGTTTTCAGGTATTTGCATGGCACTAGTGATTATGGTTTGTGCTACCAAGGAAGACCAAGATTGGACAGAGTGTTGGATATTCATGGCTTTGTTGATGCATATTGGGTTGGAGATCTAGATCAGAGAAGATCTACAAGTGGGTATGTGTTTAACCTATTTGGAGGTGCAGTCAGTTGGATGAGTAAGTAACAATTTGTAGTGGCACTATCAACTATAGAGGCAGAATACATTGCAGCCACTCATTCAAGCAAGGAAGCAGTTTGGTTGCAGAGGTTGTGTTCAAGTATGGGGTTAGTATAGGTAGCTATAAGGATAGACTGTGACAGCCAAAGTGCAATTTTCTTGGCAAAGAACCCTGCATATCATTCAAAGACAAAGCACATTGATGTTTAGTATCACTTTGTGAGGGATAAGAGACAAAAGGTGTTCTGGTAAAGGTGGACACTTTGAAGAATACTGCAGATGCATTGACAAAATCTATGAGCTCTGAGAAGTTCTCTTGGTGTAGAGAAACAATGGGCATTTTAGGGCTGGAAAAATGACTAAGCTCTCTTATGGCTCCCTGTGGAAAGAAAACAACAAGTGGGAGAATTTTGGGTTGTGTTATATTCTTTCCACGAGAATGTTGGACCCTATATTAGGTTGGGCGAACCTACCTATGGTTTTTTGGTCCATGGTTTTGGACGCGATGGTTTTTGGTCCATGGTATTGGATGCTTCAGCATGTATAAATATGTATTGTAACATTGAAAGGAACATAATGAAAAACCAAGCTGGTAGTCCCAGCTTTGGGTTCCAGGGGAAAATCTCTGTGTATATGTGTTTTATGTGTTATGCTCTTGCATTGTTTATTTTCTATGTTTTAGAATTCATATGCAGGTAATTTCTGTACGGGGTTAAAACCTACATTTCTCACTTTTGGCTTCATTTGTACATCTATTTTAGTGAGTTTTTCAAATTGTCGCTTTTGGGCACCTCTACCCTTGCGAGAGTTGTTATCATGTTTACAACTAACATTTTTGCTTGATTTCACTTTAATTAGTGCCTTTTTCATGTTATCTTCTATCTACCATGTTTCACTTTCATTGTCATTGACCTATCGCAAGTGTTGTGTGCACTTCTCTTTTCATATAGAAAATGTCATCTTTTAGCAAAGAAAGTTGTCACTTATCATGTCAAGTGGATTTTTGATTTGTTTCGGCAAAAAATCTTTGGATTAATGAGTTTTTCTTGTCATATAAACATTCATCACACTCATTTCCAAACTTTCAAGCATTATAGCACAGGTTTTCGCATTATCATCGCAAAGTGTATCTTTAGTGTCACACTTGGAGTGAGTCGTCACAATGTCATCACATTGAGAAAAGTATGTTGTTCATGTGTTCAAGATGTCCTATGTTGTGTTGTAAATTAATCTAAGTGTGTGATCATGCTTAATTCTTGTTCCTATTCAACTTCATCTCATTGATCCCACACTTAGTCAAAACTTAGAAAACTCCCTCACTGGGCCACTCAGCTTCATCTAGTCCTCTTGAGCTACAAAATGCGTAGTCTCAGTCCTCAAGTAGTGACCCTGTCTCTTGGAATTATGCAATTTTCCATCTCTACCTCCCAAAACTATGCATTACATAATCTTAGTGCTCAAGCCCAACCCCTGAGCTCCAGAACTTGCATAATTTTCCTCTCCAACTAGTCCTTCACTATGCATTGCATTGTCTCAGTTGTCAAGCCTCAGCCTTGAGCTCCTGAATTGCACAATTATGTAGACACTTTCCCTCCTATCCTTCCATAACTACATAGTGGGAAAAATCAGTGCATAATCCCTCAACCTGCTTCCTTGAGTCCCTCAACTGCGTAATTGACATGTCAAACCTAGCCTGAACTACACATTGTGTAGTCTCAAGACTTAGTCCTGACCCTTGACTACCTGAATTGCATAAATGAGCAATCATAGAGCCTCTTTCTTAGTCTTTCACCTACTTCTAGCTCAGTTGATGGATCATCATGAAGCATCTTAGTCTAGGGGTTTATCAAATTGATGTCATCTTGTAATGAGTGGATTATAGTCACAAGTACTCTATCAAACTATGACGGGATGATGATGAAGAAGATGGAGAAGGAGACCATTCTAGAAGACATATTTGTGGCTGAAAAGACAAGTTGGTCAATCAAGGTAAGACAAACGGGCGTCAGTTTGCAACATCATTTGAATACTAAGATCACATTGAAAACTCCATATCTTCAAGCATTAAGGAGCAAGAAGAAGACCATGTTCATCTTTCTAGAAGACACAAAGAAAACAACAAAAAAGAGTGGCTTGATACTACCATGTCATCACACAGTCAATGTCATTAGTGTCATGTCATGTCATGAGTCATCATGTGCCACATGATTTTGTGGAATATGTAAATCCTATATTGATAAATGCGATGTAAAGTGGAAATCCAAGAGTCATCCATGTAATGTGAAAATTCATGTAGGAAATTGAAATGTCATTGAGAAGTCAAACAATCATGAGGGTAGTCCAAGAGTCATAAGGGAGGTGAAGGATCACCCCATCTGTTATATATACACTCTCATGGTACATTCAAAAGGACTTTTCACCTTGGCTCCTCCTACTAGGCATTGGCGAGGAAGATAGTTATTTTGGAGGAGGGAGTGACCTCTCTAATGTTCCACTATTGGAGTTAGTGTTGCTCACTATCTTGAATATCTTGGAACTTTTGCTTAATTCAAAATTGCATTGAGCCAAGATGATTTCATGCATATGTCATGAATATTGTAAGACTATTTTTTGAATGTTTGTGATGTATGTTTTTTCATTTGTACTAAATAAATTAAACTATTTCAGTGGATTTGTTTCTTATCATGCTGAAGATGTGTTGCATTTTCTTTAACAATAGTTTCTTCCTTGTAAACTATTTCGATGGTTTAGCAACGATTCATTCATATGTATATGCTTGTGTGCCTTTTCTAGATTAGTACTCTTACTTGTCTTTAATGGTCCCACTTTTCTCTTCCCACTCAGTAGAAGGACCTTGATACTTTCTGCAACTAAACACTTCACAAGGAATACTAACTTACTGATATGAAAATATGTGTGTATTACTCTCTTGTGTTGAAATTTGTAGTCGAGGAAAATATACAAAGTTACATGGTAGCCACGTCGATACTCCAGATGGGGCTCCTACTCCAAACAATGTGAGGTCTAATTGGAAATTCACATCGGGGAGAGCCCCTTGGTTGACAAATTTTCGGCATTGTCAAAAAAATGGCGCTAGAAGGAGGGATTGATGAAAGGCTATCCTCTTTGAGTCTACTTTGAATCTCTTATACAAAATGGCTCTTTCCCAAATCATAATCTTGATATGTTTTTTTAAAGATCTTGATATTACCATCCCCGTAGAAGTTATTTATAACCTATCCCAATTTATGTTTGATGGCGAGAGTGAATTAACTCTTCTTGAAAATATGTTTAAAATTTTATGTTTTTTCCTTTCTAATGGAATACATTGCAAGGATGTTATGGCTAGATTGTTCATCCTCAAATTTGAAGGTCGTGTTAAGAGATGGTGGCATACATTACTTATTGCATCTAACAATTCATTCAACCAACTTGAAAAGGAGCTTGATAAATCATTTGATAGGTATGATTACTGGGATGTTCTTAGAATAATTAATCAACAAAGAATGAAGCCTAATGAATCAATTGATGATTTCTATGATTGATTCCTTCACCTTTGTTATGAATTTCTGGGAGAAGGCACAAATTGTGAATTATTTAAACACAATTTTAACTGTTTGGTTCATATCTCTTTGGATGGTGAATCTAAACCTCATGATCTTTTTACCTCCCCAACTCTTGTAAATCATGAGACACCTCTAATTTCAGAGGAGAAACCTACTGCTCCTTTTGTTCCTTGTCCTCCTTTTTCAATTCTGATTCGAGTGCCCCCTTGCGACGATAATAAAATTGGGAAATCTACAAATCAAATTCCTAATATATCTTCTCATCCTCCTTCCGCTTTTCATGATTCAGATCCCATGGAGGAAATCCCATAATGGTTCATGAAGCCTATGGTGAAGACTGGTCTTTCCATTCCTCATGATGGTACTAACATTCGTAACTCTAATCTTGGATATGATTTGGATCCCTGTCATCCTCTATCACCTCTTTCCCATGATCCCTTACCCCAGGATTTTCTTGATCAACCTATTCCAAATCAAAAATTTGATCAAGTGAAAAATAGTCACATTTCACAGGTAGAGGAGTAGGAAGGTGAATATTCTTTCAATATTTCTTCTCTTTTTCAAAATCCTCCACGTGAATATGGTGTTTCCTGATTCTTGGTTGATAATGAATATGGTAATATTGGTCGTCAATCAGTTATAATCGATTCTCCTAATCAATTTGAAGTCTTGGGAAAAACCTCATTTTGATAAGGATGACTCCATTGATATATATGATGATGAATGCCCAAGTGCACCATCTAATTTTTCAATTTCTCAAGAAGATTTTGTTTCGAAATGTTTAGAACTTAAATATGTTTCGGTCAAAGAAGGTTCACTTATGAACACTTATTCCTCTTCATCCCACTTTGTGTTCTACCATTTGTAATGCATCAACTTGCGATGAATATACTCCATGCTCTTCAATTTCTTTATCTAATGAGTTAACTTTTCAATTGACACAAGGTAGAGAGATTATCCATGATAAAGAAGAAAGAAATAAAATTATAGCAATTCCATTCCATCCCTTATCCTTAGACTTATGATCAGAAGAATATTATGACTTCAGTAATGTTTTTGTTGAAGTTGAAAAATATGATCAAACCACTGATGTAGATATCTACCATCGAGATAATGGTGATCTTGTTAACTTAACCGATGGAAGATGTCCACATGCAATCTATCATTTGAATCTATTTACAAATGTTGTTATCTTTCCTTTCAAGGTTTCAGAACTTGTTAGGAAGTCGAGGCACTTCAACTCTCATTGATAACTATGTCAGATCTAGATTTTCTCACAGAATACCTTCATTCATATTGTTTTGCTGGATGAAAACTTGTTCTTAATGGATTTCGATATTTCTCGTTATAATTTTCGTATTTCTTGAGACAAACTTTTTTATCGTACTATTGTGGTGAATTCATCTGCATTTAAATCTCTTGTATCAAATCTAGGTTTGCAGTGTTTACCTTTTGTGAATTATCAAAATTGTAAAGTTGATTGATTTGAAGATTATCATTGGCTTAATAATTCATCTATGCCGAGTGCTATGGTGGATAACCAACTCCTAGTCTCTCTTGTCGATGCCTTGATGACACCATAATTCCTCTTGAGTGTTAGCAAGTGCTTGAGTTATTTGTTGAATCAAATTTCTCTTTTTCTTACATTACACCCTAACTGGTTTCATATATTTTCTATACTAGCATTCATCTTCAATTATTTCGATGATTATGATGATTTTATAGTTTGTTACTGGTTACAGGAATATGATTTGTCACATTAAACATGCGAGGAAGGTTGTTCTAATGTTAAGATAATTCGTGGAACTATTCAAATTGATTTAACTCTGTTAATTACAAACTCAAAATTTGATGCTTTAATCAGACCATCTAATCATGATTATGTCTTTGATGATTGTCACTCAACTTACTATTTTCGCATAAACATATCCAATGACATTTGTTTTACATCCCTTGATCTTTATGGTTTATCATCTCAATATCTAGATACTAGCTAAGTAGTTGAGGCACTTTATCCTTTGTTAATGGTCACGTTAGGTCCTCACTCTATTGACATGTCGGTTGATTATTATCAGATCCACTTTCCATTATAATATTTTCATCCTGACCATGTTCTTCTAATTAAAAAGTCATTTCTTCAAGGATTTCAAGGTTTCTAAAAGGATTGTCTTGAATTTCATCATCAAATCTACTATTTCTTGGATGCATCTAAGTCAGCAAGCTCTTTTTCTAATAACAAGATTCATTATTTTATCATTCTTACTAAGGAGGATGACACAGATGAAGTTGCATTCATAAGAAGCCTTCGAGGTTTGTTTGATTATTGCTTTCATAAAAAAAATTAACACTATAAAATTGATTGAGGTGGTTTTTGTCACACATCTTTCTGCCTCAAGGAAAGATATTCTATTTGTTGTGCAAGTTATTAAAGCTCTTATATTTTCTATTGCATGTTGCTTTATATCAGTTTTATTTGGTCACATCTTTGTGATTTCAGGTCGAAAACAACTACAATGGCTTCACTTGAAGTTTAATTACACTTGACCCTGAACTTATAGCTAGTTAGATTAGGAGTACGTCTAGATGCAATTTAGTTTTTCCCTCTTGCACTCATCCTGCCCTTATTTTCCGTAGTCTCTCTTGTGTTTTCTAAATTTTGTCTTACAACCTCATTTTGATTCCCCCCATTTATTTTTCCTTATGGTCTTTTTTTGTTGTGTCTTGTCTCTTATTTCATGTTTTGTTTAATAAGACTTCACCTAAAGGGTGTTATCTTTGGCTTGAAAGACAATGTGGAAAAATAGAAGAGAACTTTGTCACAAACTGCAACATTTGGCTAACCTTCAGTCCTTCTTCTTCATCTTGGTTATTCTTTGGCCGATGATGTTCTGATGGAAAATATGATCCTTACATGAGGAAAGATCTCTGCTGAACCATGATGTATGTGTATATTCTACAAACCTCTTCCTTACAATCGATTCTCTACATTTCATTGTTCTCCATGTTGATCCAATCAAGTAGAGAAGGAAAAAGGGAAAATTTAAACAAGAAAACCAATATCATAAGTTTTATATATGCTTATCTAAAGGAACAACCTCTTCTTCTCTCAATAAGTCAGGATCCCTCCTTCACCCGTGAAATGAATAAGTGTTTATGCATATCACCATATAAAATAAATAAATAAGGGTGAAAGGAGAGAAAGGCTTCTTACACAGGGAGGTTAAGCTAGCAACTCCACCAGGGTACTGTCCAGGCTCATTGGTAGCGGATAATTTTTTGTGTTCTTAAAGTCACTCTATCGGGGAAGTATATAGGCTTGTTGGTAGTAGAGAAACCCCATGAATAAAGAACTAAACTCTGAAAATGTAAAGCTCGCGCGCTACAATACCCTTCTCTTGTCTTGAAATGTTGTGATATTACTGGTCATATGTTTGTCTTCAATCGAGAAGGAATGTAGGAAATTGTCTGTACATATAGAGTAAGTTGGGAAGCTTGAGTAATCCAAATGATGAATCAATACTCCCTAAAGAAATAGACCCTACACAAAGAATTTACTAAGGCATAGATGTTGGAGTTCTATCACTATGTCACAAAGTGTTGTCACTGTGAAAAACACCCTCCAAAACATCACCTATACTTGAATTTTGGAGCCTACTGTGGATCTTATGATCGGTCATTTTGTAGTCACTTCTTGGTATACAATTCTCTATTAAGTCTTTGAGATCCTTTCATGGATTATAAGTGTCAAAGTCACCTGCTCACACATCCTCAGTCCATAATGAATTCATGAGTACATTCCTTCACGCAAGCTTGAATAGGCTTAGAAAATTTCACCAATACAATGCTTGTGCAATGTTCAATTCATGTCGATAGTTAGTGCACATTTTTATTGACGATTTCTCACTTGTGGCTCATTTCTACTTCTATTTCAGTGCGTTTTTAAAACTCTCGCTTTTCCACGCCTCTGATTTCACGAGTGTTGTTTTCATGTTTATGACTATTGATTTTGCTTTCTTTCACTTTAATTAGTGTTTTTTTCATGTTATCTTCCCTCTGGCATGTGTCTCTTTCATCATTGTTCGCATATCACAAGTTTTGTTCACACTTCTCTTTTCATATAAGAAATGCAATATTTTAACATGGGAAGTTGTCGCTTATCATGTAAAGTGGAGTTTTGGTTTGTTTGAGGGGGTAATATTTGCATTAATGAGTTGTTATTATCATGTAAACATGCATCTCACTCATTTCCAAACTTTTTATAATTGTGGCACAAGTGTCATCATTGTCATTGCAAAGTGTATTGCAATGTTGTCACATTGAGTAAAATATGTTGTTCATGTGTTTTGGGTGTCCTATGTTGTGTCTTCAAGTAATATAAGTATGTGATCATGCTCAAGTCATCTTCTTGTTCAACTTCATCTCATTTATCCCACACTTAGTCAAAACTAGGAAAACTCCATGATCGGACCACTCAAACTCATTTAGTCCTCTTGAACTATGCAGTCTCAGTCCTCAAGCAACAACCCTGTCTCTTGGCACTGAACAATGTTTAGTACCTTCCTGAAAGGAATACGTATTATGCAATCCCACTATTCAATCCTAGCCCCTAAGCTCCAAAACTACACAAGTTTCCTATCCAACCAATCCTTAAGCCTCAACCCTGAGCTCCTAAATTGCGCAATTGTGTAGTCACTTGGCCTCCTCTCCTTCCAGAACTACGCAGTGGGAAAAAATCGTACAAAATACTTTAGCCTTCTTCCTTGAAGTCTCTCAAGTGTGAAATTAACATGCCCATTCTAACCTGAACTATGCATTATGCAGTATAATGGCTTAGTCCTTACCCTTGACTACCTAAGTTCCACAGATGCACAATCCTAGAGCCTCTTTCTCAATCTTTCACCCATTATCAGCTCAGTCGATGGATCATCATTAATCATATTAAAATAGGGGTTTATTGCATTCATGTCATCTTGTCGTGAGTGGATTGTAGTCACAAGTACTTTATCAAGCTATGACAGAATGATGATGAAGCAGATGAAGAAGGATCCATGCTATAATACATATTTGTAGCTGCAAAGACAAGTTGATCAATCAAGTCAAGAGAAAGGGACATCAATTTGCAATAGTATCTGAAGACCAATATCACATTAAAGACTCCTTATCTTCAAGCCATATGGAGGAAGAAGCAAAGCAATATTCATCTTTCAAGAAGAAACAAAAAAAAAGACAGCAAAGAGTGGCTTTAGACTGCCATGCCATCACACAATCAATCTCATTAGTGTCATGTCATTTCCTGTCATGATTCATCATGTGCCACATCATTTTGTGGAATAAGTAAATTCTATGTTGGAAAATGTAATGTAAAGTGGAAGTTCAAGAGTTATCCATGTAATGTAAAAAGTCATGTAGGAAATCGAAAGGTCAATGAGAAGTCAAATAATCATGAGGGTATTCCAAGAGTCATAAAGGAGGTGAAGGATCACCCCATTTCTTACATATACACCCTCATGGTACATACAAAAGGAATTTTCACCTTCTCTCCTCCTACCATGCATTGGAGAGGAAGATATTTCTGTTTGGAGGAGCAAGTGACTACTCTAAATGACTGGAGAGGGGACGACTTCAAGGGGGAAGAGCGGAAGACTAGGGTTACGGGTTTCTGAAGAGGTTTTCTCCATGGACAGATGCAGAGGAGGGAGCTCCACTCCCTCCTACAAAGAGGCAGTGGCCAGCAAGGGCAAGAAACCACTAGATTCAGGCAGAGGTAACACTAAGGAAGGAGGAAAAAATAGGGAAGAGGAAACAAAAAGTCACAAAGTGAAGGAGAATGATGGCACAAAAGACAAGGAGGAAAATGACAAAAAACAGGGAACAAAAGACATGAAACAAAAGGGATTGTGCAAGCCCAAATTTGAAATCACTCCCAGAGTTGTTTTAAATGACCCAGCGTTGCAGGTGCACAGGCAGCACATGCAGACTTATGCAATCATATGCAAATTCATGGGACTATGGCCCACTGAAAAGGAATTACAAACATGGATTATATACCACTGGAATCCTCAAGGAAGGATTGATCTTCATCTAGGTTCCAAGGGTTTCTTCACTGTGGTGTTTGTGAATATTGAAGACAAAGATAGAGTGTTTGAAGGTGGGCCCTACTTCTATGCAGTAGCAAGGCTCTATATGCGGCCGTGGAAGATGAACTTTGTACTGGAGCGGGAAACCTTTACCTTAGTCCCATTTTGGGTAAGACTCTATTATCTACCTCTGGATTATTGGCAAATAGAATCATTAATGGCCATAGGCAATAAATTAGGAAGTTATGCCAAAACTTCTGAAGCCACAAGGAGGGGAAATATACCTCCTTTGCTAGGACCTATGTAGAGATGGATCTACCTGGAGCACTTATAGATGAGGTCATATTGGAGATTTTTGATAAGGAATGGGTGCAGACAGTTGACTATGAGCATATTCCATTTAGATGTCGTAAATGTCATGAACACATGCACCTTTTAAGAGACTGCCCTCTCAGTAAAGTAGAGAACAAAATAAAACCTAGCACAATGAAAGAATCAGATAGCTTTCACAAAGTAGCTCACAAAGGTAAAAGCGACAAAAAAGGGCCAAAGCAACACCTAAGTGGAGGTCAAAAGGTGAGGCCAAATTAGTTCCATGTTCTTGAAGAGGAGGAAGAAACAGCAGGTGAAGATCAAGTAATGAAGGATGGTTATGATAAGCAGGAGAAGGAAAAAGAACAGGATTAGGAACAGGTAAATGAAAAACAGAAAGGGATCGTGACGAGTGAATCAGAGACGGATATGGATTAGGAGATGACCCAGAGTGAAATGCAAATGGAAGATAATGAGTTACAAGAGATTCTTGACAGAGAAAACCTAGATCTAGAAGGATTCTTGAGTAAGGGAACAATTGGTGGGGTAGAATCTCTACCACAAGAAGAATACAAGCGAATAAAGCAGTTATTCTTATGGAAATATCAGGCAAAGGGCATGGCGGAAGAAAACAACATTTAAAGACAGGGAAAACAAGGAGTCAAAGCAGTAAAAACAACTCCAGGATTAGCACCGAGAAACCCATGAAAAAAAGAGGCAGAAAAAAGCAGAACGAGCTACTAATGGAATGTGGCAAGCTCATGATAGACTCAGGTAAGATGAAAGATATAACCAGTTACTACTTTACCAATTTGTAATTATGAAATTTACAAATTGGAACATCAAAGGTCTAGGCAACAAAAGAAAATAGAAAATGTTGAATAACAGAATGAAACAAGCAACTCGATATATAATTTTTGTCCAAGAAACGAAATGCTCCATTCAAAAGTTAAGGCAAATCCACAGTAAGTGGCTCAGCAGATATGAGTTTCTAGAAGTTAAAGTAGAAAATATAGTAGGGGGTATCCTCACACTCTGGAATCCCCAAAAAATAGGAATAATTGATGTGAAGGCATCAAGGAATTATTTATCAGTTGTTATACAACCTGTAGGAGAGGGGGACACTTATCTAGTAACGAATGTTTATGGCCCTCAAAGGTTAGATGACAAAATCAGGTTTATGGACTCCTTGGTGGACCTCTAGAATAGATATGCTGGGATACCGTGGGTTATAGGAGGAGACTTCAACATGATTAGATCTCTCTCGGAGAAAAAAGGGGGTACAAGAGCACTAAACAAAGATTCCTCAGCTTTCCAAATCTTTTCAGAAAAAATGAAGCTGGTGGACATTGAGACAAACAATGGTCTATGCACATGGAACAACAAAAGAGGAGGGGATTCCCAGGTAGCTTCCAAGCTAGACAGATTCATGATCTATGAGGAGCTCATGCTTCTAGACAAGGAAATAATAGCAGGTATTCTTCCTTTTGGAGGCTCGAATCACTGACCAATTTAGATGGAGATCAAGGGCATTGGAACCCCGAGAAACAAACCATTCAGGTTTGAAAATATATGGCTTTCACACCCTGAATTCTTCAGCGACATTGGAAAATGATGGGCTAAAGACTTGCAGATTCAAGGATCAACTATGTTCCTGCTACATAAAAAGATTAAAACACTTCAAGTTGAAGCTAAAGGATTGGAACATGAAGGAATTTGGCAATATTTTCACAAGTAAGAAAATTTTGGAAAACAAAATCCTAGAGCTCAATCAATCTTTTATCAAGGATGGCTTTGACAAAGACAATAATGATCTAGTAGAGAAATATCACCAAGAATGGGAAATGTTGTGTAAACAAGAAGAATTTTTTTGGAAACAAAAATCTAGGGTTCTATGGCTAAAAGAAGGAGAACGTAATACTAAATTTTTCCATAGATCTACCATTGTAAACAAAACTTAAAACCGAATCTCTTCGATCAAGGACGAGGATGGCCAAATTCATCAATCCCATGAGGCGATAGATGCAGTGTTAGTGTAGCACTTTCGTGACACTTCCAAGGAAAACTTTTCGGGAAGAGAACCTTTCATTAAGGACGTAATTAAACATATCCCTAAACTGGTATCCAAAGAGGATAATTGTAATCTGAACAGACCTGTAACTGAAAAGGAGGTCAATGAGGTCCTCAAGGAAATGCAAAATGGCAAGGCTCCATGTCCGGATGGATTCAATGTGGATTTATTCAAAGCCTGTTGGAATATTGTAAAAAGGGATATAGTAGAGATAGTTGAAGATTCTAGGAGGAACAAGACCATTTTGAAAGCTCTCAACACCTCCTTTATTGCCCTTATTCCAAAATAGGATAATTCTCAAACGCTAGAGAGATATAAGCCCATCGCTTTATGCAATGTAGTCTACAAGATAATATCCAAGGTTGTGGCTAACATAGTCAAACCCATGGTGCCCACACTTGTCTCGGGGGAACAAACTGGTTATGTAGAAGGCAGACAAATTCTGGACAATATAATTCAACCTCATGAGGTGGTTCACTCATTAACAAGCAACAAGAGAGCTGGTATGATCATGCAACTGGACATAGCCAAAGCATATGACAAAGTGAATTGGATATGCATCAAAAAAGTGCTCACAGCATTTGGTTTTGGTCATAATTGGGTCAAATGGGTCATGGCCCTAGTGACTTCATCCAGCTTTTCAATTTTAGTGAATGGCTCTCCTTTTGAACTTTTTCCCCCTTCCAGGGGACTTAGATAGGGAGATCTGCTCTCTCCTTTTCTCTTCACCCTCATGATGGAAGGGCTGGGGCGGTCCATTAAGAATGCAAAAGTTATGGGAAGAATTCAAGGACTCTAACTTTTGGAGAATGGGAAAGTTCTGACTCACCAACAGTTTGTAGATGATACCATGTTATAGGGAATTCCCACAGTTAAGGAAGCACTTGCTTACAAACAAATTTTGAATGATTTCGCCAAGGCTACAGGGATGGAAGTCAGTCTTTCCAAATCAAAAATCTTTTTCTTTAACACTCATATTGCCATCCATAGAAATGTCTCCAGAATTTTAGGCTTTCAAAGAGAATCCCTTCCCTCTAAGTATTTGGGACTACCTCTTACAGCTAAACCCCAGCAAGACAAGGTCAGGAAATGGACAATCAGATCTTTATGCTATCAGCCCTCCCAGCTCCAATAGGAGTCTTGCAGCAATTTAGGAATATTCAATGAGATTTTCTTTGGGGCAAAGAGGAAACAAAGAAAAAATGGGCTTTAGTCTCATGGGATAAGATCTGTAAACCCAAGATCTAAGGAGGCCTAGGTTTGGATAATCTAGAGATTCTCAGCAAGGCTCTAGGAGCCAAACTTCGGTGGAGGTGGGTAAAGGATCATAAAGCTCAATGGGTAAGCATCTGGAAGGAAAAATATGCTAATGCCTGGCTGGATTCTGATATCATACAAATTACAGGAACAGTGAAAGGCTCTCCCATATGGAACAAAGCCTGGGAGAACAGAGGAGTGGTTCAAAAAAACAGTTTCTAGGAAATTAGAGAGGGAGATCTAGCACTTTTCTGGGAGGAAAAATGTAAACAAGAACCTAATCTACTGAAGGAATAATTTATGGGCCTCAAGCATGAGACAGACAAACAAGGATTAGTTAAGGTGAAAGACTTTTGGGAGAATTCACATAATGCAGAAAAATGGAGAGCATGGAAAAAAATAGAGGGTGGAGAGGATAGAACCCTCAATAGTAAAGCGAAGTCCCTTAAGAGGATGTTGGATCAAAGGATGATTTTAGTAACTCAAGGGCAGGACCAACTGAGATGGGGTAACAACAAAGAGGGCAACTTTAATATCAAGGAGGCTAAAGGTATTCTCCTTGATCTGGAACCCCAAGCTCCAAATAAAACTTGGCAAAAGCTATGGAGGCACAAAGGCTGGATGAAAATCAAACTCTTTATGGGGTTAGTTCACCACAGAAAAATTTTAACCTGGGACAACCTTAAAAAAAGGGGTATGCTGGGACCCTCCAGATGCCAACTCTATGAGGCCCAAGAGGTGACTATGGAACATCTTCTCAACTGCTGCATTTTCACCACTAGGATATGGGATTTTTTTACCAACATCTTCAATTAGTCTCATAGAGACAAAGAAAGTATTACTAACACTCTAAACAACTGGAGGAACAATTTTTCAGATTATGAAGTTCTCAATTTTGCTTGGGATCTCTTGCCAAGTTTCATTATATGGAATGTGTGGAAAGAAAGAAACAAAAGAATATTCAAAGAGGTAAACAATGCCTCTCTTCACCTGGTAGAGCTGATCTTAAAACAACTTAAGGAGACAGTTGGTACCACAGTAAGGGATCTCCCCAAAAATCCTCCCTCAGAAGAAGAATTAAGAATTCTCCAGTAGTTAGGCATGCAGGGGTTTATTCCACAAGGTCTAGGCAGGAAACGAAGCATGAGAGAAAAAGTGGAGGAGTTCTGGTATCCTCCCCCTAAAGGGTTTTTTAAGTACAACATCGATGGAGCTTCTAAAGGTAACTCGTGGGAGGCTGGCTTCAGGGGAGTACTTAGGGATGATATTGGTAGAATTATCTCCCTCTTCCATGGACACTTAGGAAAATCCACCAACAACATGGCAGAACTAATGGTGTTGGAACAATGCTTAGAATTTCTGATACAGAAAAATTGCCAAAATGTCATAATAGAAGCGGATTCAGAGTTAGTCATCAACGCAGCTAAGAGAATCAGTAATGGCAAAGGGCCAGAAAAGGTTACAAAACATTGGACGTTAACTCGGGTTCTCCATAAAATCTAGGTACATCTATAGGAACTACAAACTCTTAGATTCATTCATGTTCGGAGAAAGGCCAACAAATTGGCAGACATTCTAGCCAACCAAGGTGTCAGTGTCAAGGATAACGCAATTTTAGTGGAGTGGAATGCAATGACACAGAGAAACCTGAGAAAATTCTGTCATAACCAGGTGGAGGAGGAAAAATAAGTGTATAGGAGCAAAATGAAAGATTTCAACTCATAATGGACAGAAGTCAGAGGGTTTCACAATTTCGAATAGAGAGGTTTACGATGGAAGGTGAGCTAGGGTTGGCCTTAGCAGTCTAGCTGACCACAACCTGAAATATTCTCAGTGAAGGGCGACAAAGCTTCTTAGACCAAAGGAATTTTATAGGTAACAAGAGAAGGCAACAGTTCAAGCAACAACATCACCCAATTTTTTAGGGGCAGAAGTCAAAACCGCTACCAGAGTGGTTTTGGAGTGATTGCATCACTTTCATGACAAAGGTGGTTTCGAAATTTTGGCAGTGATGCCATACAGAGCATGACATGTGGAGGAGGGCCTGATCCAAAAACCACACTTATTTCTCTCTAAAGTTCGACAGCTTTAGGCACGTGATATCCAGCTCATTCGTCTGATGGAGAGTGGCAGATCAATGATCTAGATCGAACAAGCAGTTTGGTGGGGCCCGGGGGTTAATCTTCTTACCTCTTCATGGTGCAAGGGATTTCTTGGCCATTAGATCAAAAGAAAAAATCGAACGGTAGTGATCGAAAGACTGGAAGGGTTTGTATGTGTGGTTACACGTGGGGAGGGCACATAACACCTGAGATGCCCAATGAATTAAAGTGGATGTTATCAAAAAGTGTTGGGGGGGTAATTCTTGGGAATCGGAGGGATAGGCTTTAGACAAGCATTTTCATTTTTGACGGTGAACATATAGAGTGATGGAGTATGTACATATTGTAATTTTAGTTTGATTTAATGATAAGAAGGCATGTCTCTTGCTTTAGCAAAGAAATGACTACTGTAATGCTCCACTATTGGGTCTAGTGGTGCTCACTATCTTGATGTAGCTTGGAACTTTTACTTAATTTAGAATCTCATTGAGCCAACATGCTTTCACGCATATGTTGTGAATATTGTAAGACTATTCTTTGAATGTTTGTGATGTATGTTTTTTTCATCTGTACTAAGGAAATTGAACTATTTCAGTGGCTTTGGTAATTAACTTATTGAAGTTTTGTTGTATTTTATTTAAAAATAATTGCTTCCTTGTGAACTATTTCACCTATTTATCAATGGTTCATTCATATGTGTATGCTCATGTGCCTTTTCTAGACTAGTACTATTACTTGCCTTTAAAGGGCCCACTTTTCTCTTTCCTTTCAGTAGAAAAACCTTGATACTTTCCATAGCTAAACAATTCACAAGGAATACTCACTTTTTGATCTGAAAATACATGTGCATTACTCTCTTGTGTTGAACTTTATAGCTAAGGAAAATCTACAAGAATACATGGCAGTTGAGCCAACACTTTGGATGGGGATCCTACTCCAAACGGTGTGAGTTCTAATTGGCACTTCACATCGGGGAGAACCCCTTGGTTGAAAGATTTCCAACACCATCAATAATTTGATTGGGATAGTTCTCTGAAGAAGAAGCCCGACAATGAGGGGGTTTTACACTTTAGTTCTACTTTCATGGCCACTGACTACAAAATTATTAACAAAGTTTCCCCTCCTAGAGTCTCGCCCCAATAGAGAAGAATTATTCAACTCATCAAAGATGTTAGGGTGGGCGACTGGTATTTGTTTGAAGATTACATTGAAATCAGGGTATATGGGTCTAAATTTCCTCCTCACCATCTAGCTATGTTTATGACCATGAGGATTTTTGCCTTGGAGTTCATCAGAAAGGTCCTAAACATAGACCAAGTTCATTTTGTCCTTGCCAAAAAGGGTTATATGTTCAAGCTTCCCATGAATGTAGATCCCTTTGTTGGGAACTGCAGAAAAGTTATCCAGTAGGTTGAAATTATTTTAAAGGAGTTAAACTTTGAAATGGGATAAGTGTGATATTATGATCCTCATGGTATCATATCTAGTATAAGAAAAGAGATTAATTCCTCTACCTATGAACATGAATATAAACATAAATTAGAATGGAAGGCTAATTTTGATTCATGGCCCATCAATACAGAGATGGAATTTGAGACACCAAGTACAAAGGAAAAAACTCAAAAGAGGAGTATTGATGAGGCCGAAGATATCGTGATGGAGGATATATCCTCAACCAAGAAAGTAAAACTACAAGAGCAGACAAAGGAGGATAATGAGGCCAAATTGACTGAGAAGAACCTAGAGTATCCAGGCTTCCAAGTATAATTAGAGGATCCACAACAAACTGCCACCTCTAGCTCAACTGAGGTAGCAATCATTGGTTCAATTGGAAGCGCATCAGTAGCAAGCCCTAAATGGGAGGAAGAGCAGTTGAAAGAGGAAAGGAACAAGAAATTAAGAGATGAAATTTTTTCACAACTTGCCTCTAATTCAGTGCCATATCAGACTAGGCTCTTGGCTACCATGGATCTAGAGAGAAATCAGATGAATTTTCCCTGTACAACCCCTCAGTATAGTCCATTCCATCTGGTCCGTAATTTAGGATTGTAGTGTTGTCCTTAGACATGGTCATTGTCTTTTTACAAGACAAGATGAATTTCCATAGGAAGGTAGGGGAGATGATTTATAGTGATTTAAAGAAGGAATCCATGCCAATCAGAAAGGTCGAGATGTTGTTGGAGAAGGAAACTACTAAAATAAAGTAGGAGAAGGACAAGTCAAGAGCCCTCCATCTCCAAAATGAATGATACAAGGATCTAATTATCAAACTACAAATTGACCTAAATGATAAAGTTTCCTTAGATGTTATCATTAAAGGATCATAGTTATAGATCCAGTAATTGAGGCAACAACTGAAAATTCCTACTACAGAGCATGTACAAACCAAAGAACTAGCTTAGGTGAAGAATGAGAAGGAAATCCTAGCCAAGGAATTGATAGAAAGAAATAATGAGGTGGTAATCCTCAAACTAAAGGTAGCAAAGCTAGAACAAAGGAATGATTCTCACATATGTGATGTAGTTGTGCTAGACAACCCACAAAAGCCTACTCAGCAATTAACTAAGGCTCTCATAGATCTAAAATTTTCAAAGAGTGAGATTAAGAATATTTAGGTTGACTTGGAAAACACCAAGTACATGCTAGAAAAAAATGAGAAATATCTAAAATCCACCCATGAAAGTGTGGATCAAATTAACAACAAGTATCAGGTGGCACAAGATAAGATTAAAGGACCAAAGAACAAGTGGAAGGGAAACATTCCCTCATTGAAGCTAGGAAACTCATTTGGGATGATATCATCTCTGAGATATAGAAGATATGGGAACACCAAAAATTTATTTATAGAATAGAAAGATCTAGTAAATACAATTGAATTCTCTATCAAGTCATCCAAGGAGGAAGATGCTGAGAATGGAAGCGTTGCTAAGAAATTTATTAAGCACCTCTAAGATAAGTTAGTTGATAAGTTGATGGTAATGGACATCATTGACAAGATGAATGTGATCATGCAAGTTGTCAACATGATCAAGAAAAAGGAAGCAAGGGATAAGGATGAGGAATGTGTGAATGAGATGATGAGGTTGGTTGCAGCATTCAACTCTAATATTGACCAGAGAACTAGAGCAGGATTTCCTAGCTGTTGGGATTTCCAAGGACATTTGCTACCATGGGAGTAGTATGAACAATTATTAGTTGAGGCCAATGTTGGGTGTGGAGCCTAATTATCTTCTTTATTAAGAGGTATCATCATGTTGGACCATATTTTGTAATGGTGTGGCAGCACCACCTGTTTAACCTTCGTAAGGGGGAGTACAGTGGGAGAGGGGGGGCGATGGTGATTTTATGAGACCCCCCTTGCAATGGTTTTGGGGCAATGCCCCTGAAGATCAAAACAGATGTAAATTTTCCTGGAAAAATGTTGTAATTTCGTAGTCAATCTAGATCATTCATTAGGTTGATGATTTGAAAGTAGAAGTTATGTTAATTTAGGGTTTTTCCCCTAGAATGAAACTCTCGTTTTATATGAGGGAATTGTATTGCGACTGTATATGTGTATTGTAAGTGAGAAAGAGAGAGGTGACTGTGTGAGAGCAAAGAGGAAATTACAGTGAATTTATTGTAGGTTGTATCTCTTCATTTTACTGGATAATATAAAATGAAGGATTGGTTGTTTCTCAATGGATGTAGCCCAAATTGGGTGACCCACATATATTTGTGTCTCTCTTGTTTTATGTGTTTTATGTGTTTGTGTTTCTACAATATTTTATGCATTCCATTCCTCTGTAATATATAATTTTCTAAAAATTGGTATCAGATTCGGGTCTATTTTGATGATAAACTCTCACGAGAGAAGGGTTCCTAGTTTGAGTGGGAGAAATGGCAGAAGATGGTAGGTTTAGGGTCGAGAAATTTAACGACCAAAATTACCAGCTATGGAAGATGCAGATGGAAGATTATTTGTATCAAAAATATTTTTACCTACCATTGAGTAGAAAAACAGAGAAGCGGACGATTATGACAGATGAAAAATGGGATATTATCAATAGAAAGGCAATTGGAACAATACAATTGTGCCTAGCAGCATTGGTGGCATTTAATATTTCAAAGTAAATGACAACAAAGGGTTTAATGGTGAAATTGGCCAAACTATATGAAAAAAACCTCAGCCTCAAACAAGGTTTTTCTTATGAAGCATTTATTTAATATCAATATATCAGAAAGTGGATCTATTGCTGGTCATTTAAATGAATTTAATACGATTACCAACCAGTTACGTTTTGTAGGGGTAAATTTTGATGATGAAGTTAGGGCTTTGTTATTTCTATGCTCATTCGCACAAAGTTGGGATGGGTTAGTTATTTCCATTAGTAAATTTGTATCTAGATCTATTACTTTAAAGTTTGATGATGTCGTTGGTGCTATCCTTAGTGAGGAAATGCAATGAAAAAGCTAGGGGAAAAAAATGGAAAGAGGAAAGAGCCCAGAGTATCATAGTAAGTCAAGGAAAGGTAGATCCAAGTCTAAATAGGGGATAGTGTGTTGGAAATGAGGGAAGAAAGGACACATGATGTAGTAGATATGACCTGCAAATATATGAAAATAGAAAATATGCCCAGAAATATCAAGATTGATCCAAAAATAGAAATAGAATTACTTCTTTATTAATATCAAAACCCTTGAAGTAGGGTAAGGCCATACAACTACTCCTAAGGAAGGAAGAACACTCCACAATCCATATTCTTGCCAATAAAATAATCCTTGACATCCCTCAATGAAGAGTCTCTATCCTCTATATCCTCTATATAGGTTAGATACATACATTACCATGGGTAATTTCCATGAGTCTCTCAGTACCATACATCTAATACAACAGGGTTATCGCATTATTCTTAACTATTTGTGGTCTCTTACATTATGTGGGTTAACCACATTATTTATTAACTATGGCCCATTACATTATTACATTATGCCATTGGGTACCTCCCTTTGTACCCCATAATATCCCCCCTAGGTATACTACATTCCACCCCCCTTAAACATGTTTCGTCCCTGAAACATAAGAAGAACACAAATAATAAGTTCTACTCAAAAGAGTAGTCCACTGTTACCTGTTGTGCCATAAAAAAACCCCCCATTTCATATCATTACTATTCCAAAACTATAATATGAAATGGGTCCCTTTTTTAATTTTTGTTTTAAAATTGGTATCAATTAAAGTTCTATTTCAAAAAGGCCTTTTCAATAAAACCAATCAAAAACCCCAACGTAAAACGATTTATCTTTATCATTGCGATAAAGCGATCGCAAGATCGCATATTGCAATGATAAAGGGAACACAACTTAGGGACATCTTGATTTCCGCCGATGCAAAATCGCTATCGGATATCGGTACAACATAAGGTAACACAATTAACAACCCCTTGCTCTGATGCAATGCAAAATCGACAATCGGCAATCGACAATAATGCTTAAACGCAAATAAGCTCCATCTCGCCTCGATGCGATGCGACATCGCTATCGGCGATCGGCGACTCACCATGCCCACATTCTAAACGGCCCTACTCGCTACTCCCGACGCGATGCGATATCGCTATCGGCGATCGGGGATTCCAAATGGAACCAAAGCAATGACTTAGGATTTTCCCGACGCCCGATTGCGAAAAGGGTAAAAGCGCAGTTTTCAAAGTAAAAATCATAAAGGAAGTTTAGTACGATTTATTCGTAATTAAGGCAATATATTTTGAAAAGCCGCTCATCCGCGTTCAACCGCCAAATTTCCCAAGGCATGCTTCAAATAAATCATTCGTCCATTAACCGAAGCGACTGGTATTAATGAGATTGACAGGCCTTAACGGCCATTTCTTGAAAACAGCAAGCTTGTGATCTATTCACAGATTTGATCCGAAATCCGTCTTAAGTCAATCGATCACCATGAATGTATCGAGAGATATATACCTCAGTCTATTCAATTCATGTTATTGTTGCCTGTATTACGCCTATCTTTCGCTCTGTGCAGGATTCTTCCACAGAGACAGATTTGAGTGGAATGGGAAAGAAGTCCAGAAAGACTACAATGCCTACTGCTTCGCCAGTTGCAGGGCAATCTGTTGTTGATTCAGGTAGTAAAAATAAAGGGCTTATATTAGATACGACATGCCTGGGACTTACCAGGGCCTCTTGGCAAGGAACATATAATTTGATTGAAGCTGAAGAGCCGAAGGTGACCGGGATACAAGTCTCATGCGATAGTACCAGCAAATCTGAGGCCAATATAAAAGACTTGGCCAATTCCTTTCTTCACAGGATAGCGGCCCGGGAGAAAATTCTCCCATATACGGATGTGGTAAGGTGGGTAATCCAAGAGATCCCAATTACCGACAGAATGTTTAGCACTGTAGATGGGAGGATTTTCGGTTCTTTTCGAGCTGCAGATCTAAGGCAAATGTATCACCTACCGGCAGAAGAGAAAAAGTATAACATGGCATTTCTGGAGAAGTTTCAAGCAGAGAACGAGACCGAGTCCGAACCAATTCGAGGCTGGAGACAAAATCCAGCAAAGCACAAGCATGAATCCTCGGGTAAGTACTCAGTCGACTCTCTATGTTCTCCTTACTGCTATGATGGAATTATGTTATGTAGACTATGGGGATTACATGAATGCACCAATTTTACCATAGAAATGGTACCCTTAATGGAGGCAGCATGTAGTGGCGAGATTATGGATTGGGCGGATATATTATCCGACAAGTTAGCCAAGGGCATTCTTAATTTCAGATTTAATTCTCGCATCACAGAGAGCTTCATTCCGCCATTTTATTGCAGTGCCTATGTGTTGGATGTTTTATGTTTTAATTCTGAGTTTCCTGTGCTCAGATGGAGGTGGACGTTGCAAGACCCCACACCCATCCACATATATCATCAAAAGTTGTGGAAGACCAACTACAAACACCACCTATATCAAATATGCAACGGTTTCATGTTGCCAATTTATTACTCCATTTTTGATAAGCCTGCCCTGAAGATTTCTGAACAAGCAGGGGTTGATTTAGCCACAGTAGCAAGTTGGTTTGGAGAGGAGAAATTCACCTACATTAGAGTTTTTGGCAGTGAGGCCAGGCCCCATGTGCTCCCACTATACATCCCTGATAAGTTACTTGCCAGGGAAGTAGCTTATCAAATCAATGCCGATGGGGTTACTCAGACCCTGAAAAAAGCGAAAAAGCATGTCTGGCCCTCCTTTCTCCTACGAATTGGAATTTATACCCTGCATGATACCAAACATGCAGAGAAGGAAGCTGGGAAGATAAATTCGCTGACTCTGGATACTCTGCCAAGCAGGCAGTATGATCCAAGGAAAATCGCTTACAATGCGCTCGACCAGGCCAAATTGGCCAAGGTCGAGCACAAAGAAGACAGATTCGAGGATTTGTTTGCATCGGCCGAGTCGCTGTATCAAGTTAAATCACTTGCCATAAATGTATACAACGATGAGGGGCTAGCCGAATTTAACAGAATTAGAGAACAGAGGTTGCAAACTCTGCCTTTAGACCTGTTAGCGACTACTCCAATGACGACAAAATCAAGCAAGCCTGAGCAGTGAAGTAATACGCCACCTCCTACTACATCAAAGCAGCAGGAGGAAGTTCATAATCAGAGGCAGGAAGAAAGCCAGGAAAATGTGTAGCGACAGGATGAAACCCAGGCGAGAACTCAAGAAGAGAGCAGCTCTAAAATTAATGATGATACACAAATTGATCCGAATTTGCTCCAACAATGGCAGCAATTCAACTCAATCATCGGCAACCTAGATTGCTCGAAAGATGATGAAGTTTCTAAAGAGGGTGACACACAGGAAGCGACATCAAAACAGGTTTCGGGCAAAACCAGCGACCCACCCAAATCAAAAGAAACAGAAATAATTCCTAAGGGTCCATCAGGCAAAATCATTTTGCAAATAGAAGAGATTCCCCCTTTGGATGTATTTTACAGCCATAAGCTTAAAGCTGTTGTAAAGCGATAGAGGAAAAGGAGAAGGGCCGATCAACCTTCTCTATTCCCTGAATTAACAGTGACGGGCAATGTTGTGTGGAAAGAGGAATTTGACCCCTCCAATGACTTAACCAAGCTATCACAATACGCTAGAGCATATTCAACGGCGACCATTGATAAAGCATCGGAGGTGAGCAGTTTATTGAAAGCGAAGGATCAAGACATCCTTTCGCTACAGGCGCAATTATCGAAAGTTCAGCAGAAGGCAGAACAGGCGGAGCAGGAATTGCTAGTACAGCAGCAGAACAATTATTAGCTGACTAAGCAATTACAAGAGGAGAAACAGAGGATTGACGAGAGCGCAATCCAAAGGCAAAAGGAACTATCGGCAGCATTGGAGCAATTAAGAATATCGACTGAGGGAACGATAAAAGCTAAAGATGAGCAAATCGCTCAATTGTCAACTCAAATTGAGCAAATGAAAAGGCTCCCTCAGGTAGATGAATTCAAAGCAGAAGCGCTTCAATTAAATAAGGCATTGATCAATCAGGTTAAGCTCCTATGTCAGTGAATTACACAGGCAGAACCATTGTGCGAGTTAGTAGCATCCATAAGCGAAAAGGTAGAAAAGGCAAGGACCGATTTGGATCAGGCCGAAGAAACACTGACAAGTTTTATAGAATGGCAAGATTCCGATCAAGGCCAGTGACTAATCTACCGAGAATTCTGGAATCGCACAAAGAAATATTATTCACAGAATGGAAATCATAGTTAATGAAGGCAGAAAGAGCGATTTTTAGATGCAAAGCAACCACTGGTAATTTGGTTGAATTAGTAAATAATATGCTTTATTTGTATAATATGATTTCCCAATGTACTCCAGGCCAATTAACAACAACAAAGATGTTGGAGCATTCATGCTACCCGGAGCTAGAGAAACATGGAAGATTAATCGCGGGGATCAACAGTTTAACATGGGATGCCTATTGGTTATTCTTAGTGAAGCCATACAGCCAAAGAGCCACCTTAAAGTGCCTTACAGATGTTATCGGATATATCATACCCGACATTCAGGATGCCACCTTTGCTGCCCAATTCAGCTTGTGCCTCAACAGATCGCCAGAAGTGGATCCGATGCTTGCGATAAGTCAGCTCAGGTTTAAAGGCAAATAGCCTGAGTCATGATTCACATCGTCGACTGCCATATCGCCCCAAGAAAATAGATCGCATTTACTGATGCCAATTTAGTAGGATTTTGTTTCATAGATTTTTTCTATCTTAGTAGTATTTATAGACCCTTTCATGCATTTAGAAAGGGTCATAAAGTTTTGTATATGACTTAAACCCTGAAGTTGCACTATTGTACTTCAGGGATATTCTTTTATGAAACTGGACCAATTATTTTGAATTTAATGAGGAAGGTTTTTATGCAAATGTGCACTACTATCTTTGTTTAAAAGCATTTCTGTGTTGAAGAAGGAATTTTGAATAATGATTGATATTTGGGATTGATTGACAGCTCACATGGTACTATTATCTGTGTCTGAACTCATTCCTGTTATATGAATTGTTGTTTAAATTGCTCTTGCTATTATCGCTTATATATATATGTGCTTTTCGCAGCATCCTTTATGCATTCCACTATTGGTTGTCTATAGCATGCTTCTCTTTCAATCGTATATATGTATCGATGATATAAACATTGAATGTAGTAAGTTGTATTAATCGCTTCATTTTGACTATTCATATGAAGTAATCTCTGAATGATTGAATATCTCATGTTTATGTGACAGAGTAATCTATATGCCTGTTAGATAGATAAGGATTATTTAACGCTGCATTCCGAATGAATAAATTGTTCCCAGGATTAGTATTAGTTTCCCTATTTTTGTCAATAGAATAAGCTAGTCGCCTATCGCCAAAAGCAAACTATTCATCACCCATCCATCCCTTTTATTTATTATCGAGAAACTGGTTCTGTTATCTCCAGTCGGAGCCACCATCCCAAACAGAAAAGGAGTTGTACTAAGGTCCGGACCGGGTGGTTATCCCCTAATGTTGTTGTAGCGATTTTCGAGGCCTCAACATTCCTGGCGCTAGAAGGAGGGCATCCGCTATGAATGGCGAGTAAGACAACACCTACAAACCATTCAAAGAGTAATTCACCCTCCACCTCTCCTCGGACATCTCGTTCCATTCTGAATCTCCAGTATCCAGATGAGACGAAGAGGAATCAACCACTACTGCTAAATTACATCATACTTCAGAACACTTAAGTCCAAAATCCCCTGACGTTCAATCCATCATCCAGAAACTTCAAGGCTTCTCAATTTCGCCTTCTAGATCTGAAGTATCACAAGGCAGTCAAACTTCGCAATTTCGCCTACCCCCTCACCTTACCAGACTCCAAAGCGAAAAGCTAGGTATTGAACCACCTGAATTTCCTTTACCCAAAAGGAAAAGAATTAAAAAGACCGCTGAAGGTTCTGGTACCAAAACCTTTTCTCCATCATCCTCCATTTCATCATCACCTGTGCGAAGTCAAACACCCACTTCACCTCTACATATCGTTGTTCACCAAGGGACTTCTTCTCAAACATTACAGTCTTTTCAGTCTGTACTTCCACCTCCCCCTCAAGCACCTGGAGCACCACAGGCAATCGTTGGTACTCCTAAAATGGCTCAAAGACCATGGAGAAGTCCTGGTGCAGTCTGTTAACACCCAAGTTGTTCCCTATGACTCCCAAGGGAATACGGCTGGGGTAACCACTAACCAAGATTTGGAGTATAGGTCCTAGCCTACCTATAATCAGAGAGGGCTCTCTCTTTAAGTTTTGGCTCTATTTTGTGAAGATTTTAGGCTAGTTATAAGTTTTAGTTTTTGTTTGAGACTTTGGTTGTGAACTGTTGTTGTGAGAAGGGCATGACATGTGTGAAAGATGCTAGTCCATTGGGCATATGGAGTCAGAAATCTGAGACAGTCCTGGTGCCTGTGATGGAGAAAGTTTTACTGCAAGGCTAGATGGCTATTCTTAATATAAATTCTGATTAGTGAGTATAACAATGGGAAATGGAATTACAGACAGTGCGATAACAATTTGAACAACAATTTCTACATAGTAGCATACATGAATTACTAAATAGTAACTGTGAAATATTCAGGGTTTATTGGAGCAGTTAAGAATTCCAATTAAACAGCTGAAGTCATAGAAAAAAATTATAATAAAGATAGATTGAGATCAGGGTGTCTCCATGGACAAATCCTGAGCTATTCTTTTTCTTTCTTCCTAGATTTAGAACAACATATGAGACATGTGAGTTAAACAAACAATAAAACATTAACAGAGATAGAGAACACTTATTATATTAACCCATAGCATTAGAATCCTGTAGCATTCAATGGTTCTAAGATAGCATGCATCAGTAATACCCAATTCCTGTAACTCCAAGCTTTATTTATATCATCCTTTCATAAATTACAGCCGAGTTCTCCTTTCTTCACAAGAAAACAACAACAACCCCCTGCAAGCTTATGCGAGGGGGAATATATACAATCGGTTTTTCCAAAATATCTGAACCACTGAGTCACTTTGATAAATTAAATACGCTCACCAACTTTAGAAAATAGCAGATAAGGAAGTTATTGCTACCCTAAATTTAAGATAAATAGTCTTTAATTCTGTCAGAACTCTTCTTGACCTTTGGAGGACACTAAGTCGGTTGAGCATTTTGCATTAATGCTGAATGATGTGTCTTTATACTTTGTCATGTTGTAGCTTTCTCGGCCTGTTACCTGTAGCTGTCAGTGTTGCTTTTAGTGGCCAAATCTTCCTGCTGAGTTGGCTCATTCCACTTTTCTCTAGTCATAGTGTATGCATCATATTTTCTGAATATGATGACTTATGTTTTTTGATGACAAAACTTTGATGAAAACCTCCTATTCATAGCAACAACTGTATCATTCGGGTCCACCACTCTTGTGTAGGCAATTGATGTCTCAAAATTGCATCTAAAGTTTCATCTGCCTCTGTGTATTTGTAGAAGTTTGGAGGCACTTCAAACAAATGTCTGATCTCATTCATAATAAAAAATAATTTCTCTACTCTGTCGTAGAGACTTTGCCCAGATGTTGGCCCTGTTACTTTTGAAGTACTTGATCATTGACTGATCTGATTGGTGGAAAATGTGTTTACTCTTTTTGCATAAATCTCATGTGATAGCAGTCTCCCTGCACTGTTCAGCAAGCTAGGAAGACCTCTGCCCTGTAATGCTGCAAACTTATCCATGAATCTGTTGACTTCTGTTTGCATGTCCTGGCTTCTTCTATCCAATGTTTGCACCAGGATTTTCAATGTGAGGACCCTCTTTATCAGCTGGATGGTTTCAGTTCTGTTGGAGATTCCTATTGCTGCCAGCTGAGGACCTGTCCGGTTATTAAGCACATTGATCATTCTGTTGGCTATCTCAGGCATACTGCCTAGAGATTCCCTTGCTCTATGGACTTCCTTCTGTGCTTTGCCAATGAGCTCCTTTTGCTCATGGATAGTCTCAATATATTGCCACTGATCTATTATTGATTGGCCAATGTGGGTCCACAAAACTGTCTTGACCTCAGCCACCACTTTGTCAAGGGTGAGCTCTTTCTCCAGCTCCTTTATCTTCTCTTTGAGAGCTTTTATTTCTCTCCCTTTTTCAGCTACATTCTGCTTGGATTTGTAATATTTTTCATTTAGCTTAGCCAAATTCTCCTTGGCTTCATTCAGCTCTGTCATCTGGGCTTCTAGGACCTTGATTTCACTCATCAACTTCTGCATATCAAGGCTCGGATCCTGCTCTGAGGTTGGTGTTGGTGCTGATGTTGATGTTGATGGAGCTGTCTGCTCTGTGGGAGGAGCAGTAGTCTGTGGGGGCTCCTCAAGGTTTATGATCTTTGGAATGGGCTGAGAAGTTTGACCTCCTTCTTTCTGTTGTAGGGCTGCCTACAGTACAGCCTCTGTCTCCTCCAGCTTCCCTTCTGTTTGCACTAGCTGTTTGTGCTGTGCTACCAGCAATGTTGCTACATACTGGTCCTGTCTTTGCTGGGAAACCTCTTCTCTTTGAGGGTGAATGGTTGCTGGGATTTTAATCTTCTTTCTTAGAGCTGCAAGGCCTGCATCTCTTATTTTCATCAGTGTTTGTATAGCCTTTGGATCATTTGGGTCATGCCCAAGCTATATGATTATATCCTCCAAAGACCTGATCCTGTTGTCTTTGGCCTGAGAGGATGCCTTCTCCAACTCAAGTTGGGCAGCTGTATTGTTCAGGTTGTTTTCCAACCTATTTGCCAGTCATGTTTTATCTGCCAGTGTTGAATAGACCATCTCACCCGTTTGCTTGTGAAGTTCTATTTGGTCCATAAGGTGGATGTCCTTGGCAAGAACCTCAAGGTTGGTACTTATATAGTCTGCAGCTGACTGTGGCTACAGTGTGGTTGGCATGAAATGACTCATGGTCATTTTCCCTTCTGTTATGTCATAGGCCAACATAAGCCTCTGCTGATTGGTTGGGGCCATCTTAAGCAACTGGTTGTAGATCTGGAGCCTGAGTGGCTCATTTCTCCTTTTAATATCAATGAATTGTTGCTTGATGCTTGTCTCTGCTCTCCTTTGCTGACTTGAGGAGCTGACCTCTCCTCCAAGGGTTCTTTCTTGTTCCTGCTGAAAGGAACTGGAAGATGCCTCCATGCTCGGTGGGCCCATGCCCAATGATTGCCCCATAGGAATTTCTTCCTCGAAGAGGGGATTCAATCTCTACCTTTTCTCCCCTTGATTTGTGGATGTGGTGAGGGGAGTCTCCTGCTCTCTATCCCTCTTCTTTCCCTTTTCTTCTTTCTGTGGAGTTTGCAGCACTAAGGCCTCCACTGTCTTTTCTTGCCTAGGAGGCACATTCTCTTGAGCCTGTTGCTCAGTAGGTATTGGGGCTTCAGCTGTTTGTTCTTGTTGTATTGGCTGTCCCTCTTTTTGCTGTTCTGCTTGCTGTTCTGTCATAGGAGGTAGTTGTTACTGCTCCATCTGCTTGCATTTATCCTTGCTTGATTCCTGTTGGGCAGTTCCGCCTGCTTGCTACTGGGCTGTAGAAGATGAGGCAGCTGCTCCAAGTTGCCTTTGATAGGAAGAGGAAATCTGCCCACAAGTTTCCAAGTCAGCCTCTTTCTCAATATTCTTTTCTTCTCTTTATAGCATTTGCTCTCTACCCATTGGCTCTTCTAGAGTGCCCTCTTTTCAGCTTAAAGAATTGGCATATTGCTCAATATGAGGCAGTCTCACGTGAGCGTAGCCGCCCAATTTGTATTTTACCCTCCTGAGGGAAATGAAATGATTAGGGTCATAAGGCACCCATTTGAAACTGGTTTGCAATTTGAGGGTCTCTAGGATAAAATCAGCTTCCTTCCATCCTTCCTCCCTTTTGTTGTATAGAAATGGGCCTAGTTGATTCCTTACTTTTAGTTGCACTTTCTTGTTTTTACTTTGGAAAAGGACAAAGTCTGCATTTCCAAACTGCCTAAAATACTCTAGGGCAAAAAGTCTCATAAGGACATATCTTGGCAGGCTATAAGGGTTCAACTCACAACCATATATTCTGATTACTGTATGGTGTTGGTAAAAATACCAATCACCAATGTTGTAGGCCTTTGAGAGGTGAAGAATCCTTTGCATCTCCTCTATCAATCTGGGAGGAGGGACACCCAATAACAAGGTCATAGCTGGATGGATAAAAAGGTCTATGAATTCACAGTAGGTGTAAGGTGAATAAGATATATGATGAAAGACTGAAGACCAAAACACTACAGACCTTGGGTTTCCCTGGGCATTTAGCTTCTTGAGAGGAACAGGGAAGGCATCAGGCTGATAAAATAAGAATAAGTTATAGATGTACCTAGTGTATTTAAACACCTTTTCCCTTTCTATATTCATCAATTGTTCATGAATCTTATTGGCAATGTATGTAGAAAAATCATAGTGCACAGCAGGAGGCATTCCAGGGGAGAATATGGACAGCATGGCCATAATGGTTTCATCAACATCCTCATATGTCCCATAACCTAGGATGTAACTGATCAAATCCATAAGCATTTTTCCCAGCTCATTGAGATATTGATATGCTATAGGAAGGGTGGTGCTCATAGCTTCAAATTTTGGCTGAATAAATAACTGATTAATCTTGATAATCTTAGCACTGGACAGCTTGCCCCCTTTCTTTCTCAAGTCATTGATGGAGAGAGGAGTTAGGGGCTTTGCAGTGTGAAAGTGTAGCATCTCATTAATGGCCTCAGGGGTGATATGGAACAATACTGAGCCTGAGGGGCTGAGAACAGCTCTCTGACATGGGTCATAGCTGGAACGGCATTGATTTATCAAGTCTGGGAGGACATTTACTTGAGGGAGATTGTAAATGGGCAGGTTGGAGTCCCAAACCCCTAAGATATCAGCTCCACTGAGATATTGGGATTTTAACTCATTAAGCAGGTGAATATTAAATTTGGAAGTCATGGCAGTTGAGTCTAGGATCTGGTAATCTCTATCACCCAGGGCCTTCCACTCTAGCTCTCTGTGTGGGGCATTCAGAGGTTGAATATTCAGGGCTACTGGTGTTTCCATGGTTAAGTAGTACCTGTGACTTGTACTAGAACTAGTTTCAGTGGGCGGAACAACACAGAGGGGTATTTTTGCAGAAGCAAAGCAAATTGTAAGGGAAAATGGGGTAAACTATGGTGATAATGGTGTAAAAATGCTCAAAAGAGAGTTAATTGAGCAAATGCAGGGACTAGTAGCACTGTTTTCCCGGTGAATTAGTGCAGCTCAGGTTTTCAGTCCACGAATGCGCGGACAGACTGTGAATTTAGGAAAATGTGACTATATGTGGGTTCAGTAGGTGAATTTCGACCGTACAACTGTAAAGGAATGCTGGTTAGCGGGGATTTGCTAGTGAATACAGGTTTCCTCACTCTTTTTAATTAAGTTCTGGAGAATTATGGAAATAACCAAGCGCTGAGGGGATGCTTTGGATAAATACCTGGTGAATTGCCGTTATGGGATTGTTGGCATTATGGGATTGTTGGCATTATGGTTCTGGTATGATGTTTCAGATGTTGTACTTGATGGCAACACCCATGGCATGGCTCTCATTTTGATAAAAATAAATAAGTACGCAGGAGAACAGTTCAGGAGGTGTGTACTCGCAGGCATGCCATGCAGGGACCGCGTCCTAATACGCGGATTACCCATCCATGAGGTGCGTACCCCAGTGCACACATTCCAAGGCAGTTAAGCGCCCACACGTGGGGTTTCTCATGGTATTTACCAACATATTGGGTTATCATGTTTTGTCCGTGGTATTGTTTATTTATTATTTTTATTAGCCCATAACCTGATTTGAGGAAGAACTAGCCTATATAAAGCAAAGGAATCATTTGGCTTGAGCATCTTTTGTGTGATTGAATATCTTAAGATCTGATTTATTGGGTTCTCGGTTTTTAAAAGATTGATCTATAAAGGAGAAGTTAGAAGCGAATCTGCGATGGGTGATATCTTGAGCACAAGTTCAGATCTGAGCATCTGAGGTTATTTCAGACCTAGTCCAAGGTACGCAAAGGCGCCGAAGGTTCGGTGCGTGGGTATGCAGAGGCGCCGAAGGTTCAGTGCGTGGGTACGCAGAGGTACCGAAGGTTCTGTGCGTGGGTACGCAGAGGCGCCGAAGGATCAGTGCGTAGGTACGCAAGGCGACAGTGGTTCAGGTGCGTGCCCTCTGTAGCAGCACGTGGTTCGATTATTCTTTTGGGTGCGTACCTGCTGTGAAAGTACGCGGCGCGATTATTCTTTTGAGTGCGTATCTCCTGGGAAGTACGCGGGGCGATAGTGCCATTGGGTGCGTATTGTACGCAAATCAGTGAAAGGAGCAGTGCGTGGCCACGCTGTCCAGCAGAAGGAGCTCTGCGGGTATACGCAGAGAGACAGAAGGAGAAGTGCGTAGCAACGCAGGCCAGTAAAAAGAAAAACCGCGTATCTGTGTTAAGATCTTCTATTGGTTGGATTTTTCTATTGATAAGGTGTTCTGGGTTCTGTTCTGTTATCGTTGATCTGGTTATTGCAGCTGACTGTATAATTTACATGTACT
>APFE031189093.1:67798-103797 GCA_000404065.3 Pinus taeda
AGTTTAAGTATTTCTATACTTTTCAGAGATTATTGTTTTTTCCAGCGAATCGCCAATTGTTGTGCCATACAACAACCCCCCATTTCATATCATTACTATTCCAAAACTATAATATGAAATGGGTCCCTTTTTTAATTTTTGTTTTAAAATTGGTATCAATTAAAGTTCTATTTCAAAAAGGCCTTTTCAATAAAACCATTCAAAAACCCCAACGTAAAATGATTTATCTTTATCATTGCGATAAAGCAATCGCAAGATCGCATATCGCAATGACAAAGGGAACACAACGTAGGGACATCTTGATTTCGCCAATGCAAAATCGCTATCGGATATCGGTAAAACATAAGGTAACACAATTAACAACCCCTTACTCCGATGCGATGCGAAATCGGCAATCGACAATTGGCAATAATGCTTAAACGCAAATAAGCTCCCTCTCGCCCCGATGCGATGTGACATCGCTATCGGTGATCGACGACTCACCATGCCCACATTCTAAACGGCCCTACTCGCTACTCCCGACGCAATGCGATATCGCTATCGGTGATCGGGGATTCCAAATGGAACCAAAGCAATGACTTAGGATTTTCCTGACGCCCGATTGCGAAAAGGGTAAAAGTGCAGTTTTCAAAGTAAAAATCATAAAGGCAGTTTAATACGATTTATTTGTAATTAAGGCAATATCTTTTGAAAAGCCGCTCATCTGCGTTCAACTACCAAATTGCCCAAGGCATGCTTCAAATAAATCATTCGGCCATTAACCGAAGCGACTGGTATTAATGAGATTGACAGGCCTTAACGGCCATTTAATGAAAACAACAAGCTTGTGATCTATTCACAGATTTGATCTGAAAGCCGTATTAAGTCAATCGATCACCATGAATGCATCAAGATATATATACCTCAGTCTATTCAATTCATGTTATTGTTGCCTGTATTACGCCTCTTTCGCTCTGTGCAGGATTCTTCCACAGAGACAGATTTGAGTGGAATGGGAAAGAAGTCCAAAAAGACTACAATGCCTACTGCTTCGCAAGCTGCAGGGCAATCTGTGGTTGATTCAGGCAGTAAAAAGAAAGGTATTATATCAGATACGACGTGCCTGGGACTTACCAAGGCCACTTGGAAAGGAACATATAATTTGATTGAAGCCGAAGAGCCAAAGGTGACTGGATACAAGTCTCATGCGATAGTACCAGCAAATCTAAGGCCAATCTAAAAGACTTGGCCAATTCCTTTCTTCACAGGATAGCGGCTGGGAGCAAATTATCCCATATACGGATGTGGTAAGGTGGGCAATCCAAGATATCCCAATTACCGACAGAATGTTTAGCACTGTAGATGGGAGGATTTTCGGTTCTTTTCAAGCCGCAGATCTAAGGCAAATGTATCACCTACCGGCAGAAGAGAAAAACTATAACACGACATTTCTGGAGAAGTTCCGAGTAGAGAACGAGACCGAGTCCGAACCAATTCGAGGCTGGAGACAAAATCCAGCAAAGCACAAGCATGAATCCTCGGGTAAGTACTCAGTCGACTCTCTATGTTCTCCTTACTGCTATGCTAGAATTATGTTATGTAGACTATGGGGATTACATGACTCCGCCAATTTTACCATAGAAATGGTACCCTTAATGGAGGCAGCATGTAGTGGTGAGATTATGGATTGGGCAGATATATTATCCGACAAGTTAGCCAAGGCCATTCTTAATTTCAGATTTAATTCTCGTGTCACAGAGAGGTTCATTCCGCCATTTTATTACAGTGCCTATGTGTTGAATGTTTTATGTTTTAATTCTGAGTTTCCTGTGCTCGGATGGAGGTGGACGTCGCAAGACCCCACACCCATCCACATATATCATCAAAAGTTGTGGAAGACCAACCAAAAACACCACCTATATCAAATCTGCAACGGTTTCATGTTGCCAATTTATTACTCCATTTTTGATAAGCCTACCCCGAAGATTTCTGAACAAGCAGGGGTAGATTTAACCGCAGTAGCAAGTTGGTTTGGAGAGGAGAAATTCACCTACATTAGAGTTTTTTGCAGTCAGGCCAGGCCCCATGTGCTCCCACTATACATCCATGATAAGTTACTTTCCAGGGAAGTAGCTTATCAAATCAATGCCAATGGGGTTACTCAGACCCTGAAAAAAGCGAAAAAGCATGTCTAGCCCTCCTTTCCCCTACGAATTGGAATTTATACCCTACATGATATCAAACATGTAGAGAAGGAAGCTGGGAAGATAAATTCGTTGACTCTGGCTACTCTACCAAGCAGGCAGTATGATCCAAGGAAAATCACTTACAATGCGCTCGACCAGGCCAAATTGGCCAAGGTCGAGCACAAAGAAGACAGATTCAAGGATTTGTTTGCATCGGCCAAGTCACTGTATCAAGTTAAATCGCTTGCTAGAAATGTATACAACGATGAGGGGCTATCCGAATTTAACAGAATTAGAGAATAGAGGTTGCAAATTCTGCCTTTAGACCTGTTAGCGACTACTCCAACGACGACAAAATCAAGCGAGCCTGAGCAACGAAGTAATACGCCACCTCCTACTACATCAAAGAAGCAGGAGGAAGTGCATAATCAGAGGGAGGAAGAAAGCCAGGAAAATGTGCAGTGACAGGATGAAACCCAGGCGAAAACTCAAGAAGAGAGCAGCTCTAAAATTAATGATGATACACAAATTGATCCGAATTTGCTCCAACAATGGCAGCAATTCAACTCAATCATTGGAAACCTAGAGTGCTCGAAAGATGATGAAGTTTCTAAAGAGGGCGACACACAGGAAGCGACATCAAAATAGGTTTCGGGCGAAACCAGCGACCCACCCAAATCAAAAGAAACAAAAATAATTCCTAAGGATCCATCGGGCGAAATCATTTTTCAAATAGAAGAGATTCCCCCTTTGGATGTATTTTATATCCCTAATCATAAAGCTGTTGTAAAGCGACAGAGGAAAAGGAGAAGGGCTAATCAACCTTCTCTATTCCATGAATTAACAGTGACGGGCAATGTTGTGTGGAAAGAGGAATTTGACCCCTCCGATGACTTAACCAAGCTATCGCAATACGCTGGAGAATATTCGGCGGCGACCATTGATAACGCATCGGAGGTGAGCAGTTTATTGAAAGCAAAGGATCAAGACATCTTTTCGCTACAGGTGCAATTATCGGAAGTTTAGCAGAAGGCAGAACAGGCGGAGCAGGAATTGCTAGTACAACAGCAGAACAATTATCAGCTGATTAAGCAATTACAAGAGGAGAAACAGAGGATTGACGAAAGCGCAATCCAAAGGCAAAAGGAACTATCGGCAGCATTGGAGCAATTAAGAATATCGACTGAGGGAATGATAAAAGCTAAAGATGAGCAAATCGCTCAATTGTCAACTCAAATTGAGCAAATGAAAAGGCTCCCTCAGGTAGATGAATTCAAAGCAGAGGCGCTTCAATTAAATAAGGCATTGATTAATCAGGTTAAGCTCCTGTGTCAGCAAATTACACAGGCAGAACCATTGTGCGAGTTAGTAGCATCCATAAGCGAAAAGGTAGAAAAGGCAAGGACCGATTTGGATCAGGCCGAAGAAACACTGACAAGTTTTCTAGAATGGCAAGATTCCAATCAAGGCCAGGCGACTAATCTACCAAGAATTCTGGAATCACACAAAGAAATACTATTCACAGAATGGCAATCACAATTAATGAAGGCAGAAAGAGCGATTTTTAGATGCAAAGCAACCACTGGTAATTTGGTTGAATTAGTAAATAATATGCTTTATTTGTCTAATATGATTTCCCAATGTACTCTAGGCCAATTAACAGTGACAAAGATGTTGGACCATTCATGCTACCCGAAGCTGGAGAAAAATGGAAGATTAATCGCGGGGATCAACTGTTTAACATGGGATGCCTATTGGTTCTTCTTAGTGAATCCATACAGCCAAAGAGCCGCCTTAAAATTCCTTACAGATGCTATCGGGTATATCATACCCGACATTAAGGATGCCACCTTTGCTGCCCAATTCATCTTGCGCCTCAATAGACCGCCAGAAGTGGAGCCGATGCTTGCGATAAGCTAGCTCAGGTTTAAAGGCAAACAACCTGAGTCATGATTCACATCGCCGACTGCCAGATCGCCCCAAGGAGATAGATTGCATTTACTGATGCCAATTTAGTAGGATTTTGTTTCATAGATTTTTTTAGCTTAGTAGTATTTATAGACCCTTTTATGCATTTAGAAAGGGTCGTAAAGTTTTGTATATGACTTAAACCCTGAAGTTCCACTATTGTACTTCAGGGATATTCTTTTATGAAACTGGACCAATTATTCTTCTGAGTTTAATGAGGAAAGTTTTTATGCAAATGTGCACTACTTTCTTTGTTTAAAAGCATTTCTGTGTTGAAGGAAGAATTGTGAATAACGATTGATATCTGGGATTGACTAGCAGCTCACATGGTACTATTATCTGCGTCTGTACTCATTCTTGTTATATGAATTGTTATTTAAATGCTCTTGCTATTATCGCTTATATATATATATATGTGTGCTTTTCACAGCATCCTTTACGCATCCCACTATTGGTTGTCTATAGCATGCTTCTCTTTCGATCGTATATATGCATCGATGATATAAATAGTGAATGCAGTAACTTGTATTAATCGCTTCATTTTGACTATTCATATGAAGTAATCTTCGAATGATTGAATATCTCATGTTTATTTTACAGAGTCATCTATATGCCTGTTAGATAGATAAGGATTATTTAACGCTGCATTCCGAATGAATAAGTTGTTCATGGGATTAGTATTAGTTTCCCTATTTTTGTTAATAGAATAAGTTATTCGCCTATCATCAAAAGCAAACTATTCATCACCCATCCATCCCTTTTATTCATTATCGGGAAACTGGTCCCGTTATCTCCAGTCGGAGCCACCATCCCAAACGGAAAAGGAGTTGTACTAAGGTCCGGACCGGGTGGTTATCCCCCAATGTTGTTGCAGCGATTTTCGAGGCCTCAACATTACCATGCAAGTGCATCTAACCATCCAAGAGAAAGGTGATTACTCAATCTAGTTGATGCCTCGCTGGCTTGAGATGGACCTTGTTTTGGACACTTGTTCTAGTTTATGCCTCAGTTACTTGAGATGGAAGTGGGTTCTGGCAGTTCCTCTGTGTTAATGTGTTGTAGGTCGATTGTCACACATCTCTATCTGTTGCCCAGGGGTCGTTGTCATTGATGCTAATTTGTTGCCACCTTGTTGGTTGTTGCCTTGTTGGGTGATGTGGGTGGTGATATGTTGAAGCTTTAACTAATGGAATATATTTCTTTAATTCACCACCTGATGGAGCCTGAGTGGTATCTGGTACGTGTTGTGGTGCCTATGGTTTTTTCTTGTCTTCCATATTACTTCCACCACAAACTCCTCGTCCGATGTGTCAATACTTGTAGTGTTTTCTGCTTTGGCCTCCTTAGACTCTACATGTTTACTGAAATATCCTGCAATTTAATTTTCTTATTTTTCTACGAGAGTTTCAAGAATTTCTTTTGCATATTAATATTGATAGTACAAACATATTCCATCCAAGGGTATCCCAAAATAATATCCACATCATCCATATCTAAAGCATAAAAATTAGAATGAAACACATACTTATCTAACGAAGTCTTCAAATCTTTATAAAATTGCACCTATTCATTATCAACCCGTGTGTGCTCCATTTGTTTTGCTAGAACATGCAATATTTTAGCCAAATTAACATTAATAAAATTATGCTTGCAACTAGGGTTGATAGACACAATGACCTTCTCTTTCTGAATAGGTCCATGAACCTGTAATAAGGAGATACCAGTAAAAAATAACCCCTTATGTTTCTCATTATCATATTTTCTAGCATGAGACCATTTGTCTAAAAGGACTTTTTCAAATTCTTCATCAAGAAGACTTACCAAATTCTTGCTGTCAAAGGAGCTCTACCATATTGCAACCTCATCTCTAAGACTAAGCCATGCTAAAGAAAACCCAATATTTTTGATATGTTGACTTTTCCACTTTTAGGAATTCTTCAATAGTAGGGCCATCATCTTTTACAGTAAAATCTACCTTTGCTAGAACTCTAAAATAGAGTGAGGTTTTTTTTTTAATCACTTTGGTGAAAATTGAAATGGGCATAACTTGGTCAATACAACTCAAAATCCTTATTATAACCTGTTTTTGAAAATGGAATGGCCATTTTGCATCTTACATTAAGATATAAATCTTGATTTGGGCCTATGGAAACTCAAATCCACACTGGAACTGTCCCGCCATCACAAAAAATTCTGGAAAAAATAGTTGATTTTAAATCAACAATATCTCCCTCATCCAGACTCTGATTTGACTAATTTGTTTTTTGAAATTGGGTATTTTTTTTTAAAAGAATCCAAATCTGGTATTTTTGTTTGCAAAATTTTCACCAAAATTTTCAAATCTGATCTGAAAGCTCACCGCCCAAAACATTCCTGCAAAAAATGAAAAAGCAATATTCAACCTCTTCACCCAAGAAAGTGCTATGATACCAATTTTAGTAGATATGACCTGCAAATATATGAAAATAGAAAATATGCCTAGAAATATCAAGATTGATCTAATAGAAATACTTATTTATTAATATCAAAACCGTTGAGGTAGGGTAACACCATACAACTACTCCTTAAGGAATGAGAACACTCCACAAGCCATATGCTTGTCAATACAATAATCCTTGACAAACCTCAAAGAAGAGTCTCTAGTACCTATATGGGCTTGATACATACAATAACGTGGGCAATTACCATGAGTCTCTCAATACCATACATCTAATATAATTGGCTTATCACATTATTCCTAACTACTTGTGGTCCCTTACATTATGTGGGTTAACCACTTTATTTATTAACTATGGTTCATCACATTATTACATTATTCACCTCTCTCCGTACTGCATAATATCCCCCTAGGTACAATACATTGGAAAGATTTTAAGTCCTGGAAGGGAAAAGAAGGAGACGCACAACAAGAAAACAATCATGAAGTGAATGTGACAAGTGATGTGTTGCAAGATGCTTTGATTATTTCATTAGAAAATATTATTGATTCCTTGGTGGTAGATTCAAGTGCCTCATTCCATGCCACACCTGATAGGAAACATTTTCATGATTATGTTCAATGAGATTTTGGATAGGTTCGTTTGGGTGATGATAAACCCTATAAAATCATTGGAATGGGTAAAGTTTTCATAAAACAATAGAATGGAAACCAATGGCTATTGAAGGAGGTAAGGCATGTTCCAGATTCGAAGAAAATTTTAATTTCAATAGGGTAGTTGGGAGGTAAAGGTTGTGTCACTACTTTTAAAGATAAAAGCTGGAATGTCACTAGAGGAGCCCCAGTAATAGCAAAAGGAGAAAAAGCTGGTACATTGTATTTATGCAATGGTATTTCTAATTCTATTAATGTTTTGACCTCCACACGAGAAAATAAGACATTAGGGCATCATAGGCTCAAGCACATGAGTGAGAAGGGGATGCAGATTCTTCACTCGAGAAATTTGCTTCTAGGTTTGGAGCATGTTGATTTGGATTTCTGTGAGAATTGTGTTTATGGAAAATATAGGAGAGTCAGATTTCTCAGAGTTGGTAAAGAAAATAAGAGCGAAAAATTAAAGCTTGTGCATAGATATGTATGGGGATTTGGTCGTGTATCATCTCTTGGTGGCTCTCGCTATTATGTTACTTTTATCAATGATGCAAGCAGAAAAACCTGAATTTATTGTATTTGAAATAAATCTGATGTATTTGATACTTTCAAGAAATGGAAAACTTTGGTTGAGAATGAAACAAGAAAAAAGTTGAAGTGTCTCAGATCAAACAAAGGAGGTGAATATTGCAAAAAAGAGTTTGATAAGTATTGTTCAGAGCATGGAATTCGTAGAGAGAAGATAGTTCCAGGAACACGACAAGAAAATGGTGTGTTAGAAACAATGAATAGGAAAATCATGGAGCGTGCAAGGTGCATGAGATTGCATGTAAGATTTCCTTTACAATTTTGGGCAAATGTTGTAGATATTGTTGTTTATATAATAAACATAGGGACTTCAAGTTCCTTGGATGGTGGTATTCTAGAGGAGGAATCAATAGGAAAAAGGGTAAACTACCCATTTTTAAAGACTTTCAATTGTGAATTATTTGTCCATATTAATAAAGAAAATAGAACAAAGCTTGAGGCAAAATCAAATAAATGTACCTTTATTGGAAATGGTGTTAATGGTTTTGGTTATCGCTTATATGATTATGAAAATCACAAAAATATTAGGAGTAGAGATGTCATATTCAATGAAATTATCTTTTATAAGGATCAGATGCAGGAAAAGAAATAGGAAAAAGAAAACATAGAATACATAGTGCTTAATGAGATGACAGAAAAATTAAAGGTGGCTAAAGATAATAATGATCAAAAACCATAACAACAACAACTACCACAATAGCAACATACACCTCAAACACTTGAAAGTGGTGTTAGAAGCTATACCAGGATAAGTAGACCCCCTGAAAGATACTCTCCTTCATTATATTATGTATTGTTGACTAATTCTAGTGAACCAAAATCTTATGAAGAAGCAATGTAGGTAGAAACCCAGAAGAAGTGGGAGCTAGCCATGAAATAAGAGATGGACTCCTTGGTACATAACCAGACTTGGGACTCAGTGAGGTTCTTGCAGGTAAAACAACATTGTAGAATAAATGGGTTTATAGGTTGAATGAAAAATATGGAGGTAGAAAAGGGTATAAATCTAGACTTGTGGTGAAGGGCTTTACATAGAATAAAGGTATAGAATTTGATGAAATATTATCTCCTGTTGTTAAAATGACTTCAATAAGAACTATTTTAAGTCTAGTAGCAACAAAAGGTTAGCATCTTGAGAATTTAGATGTAAAGATGAACTTTCTCCATGGGTATTTAGAGAAAGAGATCTATATGCAATAGCCACAAGGATATGAGGTAAAATGGAAGGAGAAACTAGTGTGCAGGTTGAAGAAGAGCTTGTATGGCTTAAATCGGGTTCCAAGGCAGTGGTATCTAAAATTTTATAGGTTTATGTTTGAACAAGGTTATACTAAATGTCACTCTGATCATTGTGTTTATCTCAAAAGGAAAAATGATGGGAAATATATTATATTATTATTATATGTAGATGACATGCTTGTTCCAGGGTCTTACATGCAGGAAATAAATGTATTCATAGGAAAATTGGAAAATTCATTTGCAATGAAGGATTTGGCTATTACAAAACAAATCCTTGTTATGAGAATAACTAGAGACACGAAAAATTTCAAATTAACATTCTCTCAAAGTGAGTACATACAAAAGGTGTTGGAAATATTTAATATGCATAATGAAAAACTAGTTAGTATAGCTTTGGTTAGCCATTTCAAACTAAGTAAGGAGATGTGTCCCAAGACTCAGGAAGAGATGGATTATGTATCTAAATTTACATATGCATCAGTAGTTCGAAGGTTAATGTATGCAATGGTATGCACAAGGCGTGATATTGCACATGCAGTGGGAGTTGTAAAAAGGTACATGAACAATCTAGGAAAAGAACATTTGATGGAAATGAAGCAGATTCTATGGCACTAGATGGCAGTGAAGTGGATTCTATGGTACTTGAGAGGCACCACAAATCAAGAATTATGCTTTGGTGGTTCAAAAATTCTCTACAGGTATATGTTGATGCAAATATGGCAGGTGATAGAGATAACAAGAGGAGCATCACAATGTATGTGTTTACTTTAGGTGGAACAACTGTCAGTTGGGTTTCAAAAATGCAAAGTTCTTTTTCGCTTTCAATGAAAAAAGTGGAGTATGTTGTTGCTACAAAGGCTAGTAAAGGAATGATTTGGTTGCAAAGGTTTATGGACGAATTCGGTAAGAAGTAGGAGATGGGTAGGTTGTACAGTGAAAGCCAGAGTGCCATTCATCTTGCAAATAACTCAACATTTCATTCCAAGACTAAACATATACAACTCAACTACCATTTTATGTGGCCAGTGTGGGAAGATGCAGAGTTGAAGCTGGAAAAGATACACACTAGCCAGAATCTTGCACATATGTTAACAAAATTTGTAACCAAGGACAAACTGAGATTTTTCTTGATTTCAGTTGGTCTTCAAGTATGATGATGAAGATGAGAAACATTCAGGTCCAAAGTGAAAGCATTGTCCAACAAATGAAGCACGATGAAGTTGTTGTAATCAGTCTCCAAGTGGGAGATTGTTGGATGTGGAGATTTATTATCTTCTTTATTTAGAGGTATCGTCATGTGGGACCCTAGTTGTCACCCATTTAATTTCCGTCAAGGGGGTCCGAGGGGGGGGGGGGGGGGGGGGGCGACAGTGATTTTATGAGCCCCCCCAAGCAAGGATTCGGGTGGAGTGCCCTAGAAGCTAAACATAGATGTAAATTTTCCTTGTAAAATATTGTAATTTCGTAGTCAATCTAGGTCGTTCATTAGGTGGATGATCTTATGGTAGAAGTTATGTTAATTTAGAGTTTTTTCCCTAGAAGGAAACCCTCAGCTTATATGAAGGAATTTTTGTTTTGACTGTATATGTGTATTTTGAGCGAGAAAGAGAGAGGAGACAACGTGAGAGTGAAGAAGAAATTACATAGGATCTATTGTCGATTGTATCTCTTAATTTTGTTGGATAATATGAAAGGAAGGACTAGTTGTTTCTCCGTGGATGTATCCCAAATTGGGTGAACCACGTATATATGTGTCTCTCTCATTTTATGTGTTTTATGTGTTTGTGTTTCTGCAACATTTTATGCTTTCCATTTCTTTGTAATATATAATTTTCTAATAGCCAAGAGCAAGGTGGAATCATCACATGAAAAGAATGCCACTCTTAAGGGCAAAAACATAGTAAATTATTTACAGAGATATTTTCAATTGTTATGGCTTGTGAAGACCTTGTTCATGGCTAGGCCAAATTACAATAAGCTAAAATGTTTAAGAATGGCCTACAGTGATATTATTCACACTCCCACATTAGATCCAATTTTATGGAAAAGATGTGATTAGTTGGTTAACCCATCATGAGTCTGAATAGTGGAGCATAGATCCACTTCGAGACATCATGAGAGCCAGCAATGAATATTTTTATGATTTTGAAATCATGACATATCCTTGTCATTTTTTTAATATTGTAGATATTTTATTTTCAAGAAAGGGATCAAGTATGTTATGTAATAATTAAGACAAATGGACTAGTTTCACACTTGAACAACTTATTAGTCTAGACAACCATAGTGTTTCTAGATATTTATGCAAGTTGTTCTTATTTTGGTCCTCCCTACAAAAGGGAGGAAGAACTCATTAGTAGGCTCTCTATTTTATATTCTAGAGGTTGTAGTTTTCTACAAGTTTTGCAAGCTTTGAAGTTAATGAGATGTATGTTGTTCATGAAGATTAATGAAGGTGTTTTAGTGATTCCAAGTGCTGATATGTGGAGTATATGATTTTGTATTTGTTTATCATTTCATATGAGTTTCATTGCTCTCATAAATCATGTAATTGTAGTTGTTGGAGCTCGATATTGTATAATATATTTACCTATGTTATGTTATGGCAAATGGTACCTATATTGTGTGAGATTGAAGGCCTTAAAATGTGCTCCATGTTTATGTATCTCATTTCCATTAAATTTTCATAATTCCACTATAATTTAGTGTACATCATTCTATCATTAGCCTTATGCACTAGGTTTCTTTCTTTCATTTCTTCTTTCACCTATACTACAACAATTAATGAAACCACACTCTCTATGTTTCAGCCACGAAAACTGAACACTAAGTCCTTGGAATAAAATATTGGCATTATATAAAATTGGATTTGCCCTTTGAGTAGAGTAATTGGACCATATCTAATCACTTTAAATTTAATTCTTGAGAAGAATAGATTTATCCTTAAGAGAAATTAAGATGTCCTAAGAACTGACCTTCTTCTCAACCGGAAGGTTGTCTCTAGGAGAAACAACATCTTTTGGCATCATTGTCAGGGAACAAATAAGAATAGATTTCCTTGTATATGATTTCTGTGCATTCCTTTTATTTGGTGAGCAAAGGAAGTGTGGGTTGAAACCACTCACCTAACATAGTTTTTATCCTATAATCCTAGCTTCCAAGAGGCCTCATACTCATTCTGATACCTCTTAGCAAAAGACCCTCCTATATTTGACCTAGAAAGAATTATATCTAGGATAATCTAAAAAGAAATAACCCCCAAAACTCCAAATCATCTTGGTTCTACCCCAGAATTTTTAGCTTCTAGTTCTCAAAGAGTTGAGATAGATTTTCTTGAAACTTCATTCAGGGAATTGGATCTCAGAAGAATGTTTTCCACCACATAGTTTCTACCTTTAAGAACCAAAGAGTGAAGAATCTTTTGTCAAGTATGTCAAATCTAATCCCTTCACATTTCATACCTTCCCTGAAGTCGGTGAAATTAAGGAAATACTCATTCTTACCACTTCTCAAACTTCCACAACTATTTTAGACCCAATCTCATATATTGGTGTTCATTCAACCCCTCACCCAGGTCCTACAACAAATATTATTCAACCTCCCTTACAAAATATGGGTGTACCTAGGTTTTTTCTCAATAGATACATGCCTCTGAATTTGCAGTAGCCTATTAATGCAGTTCCCGAGGGTTGTCTCCAACTCCAACCTAGATTCAATGGGGAAGATGATGTCACAGCCCAAAAACATATTGAGATCTCTCCTACATTTGCAAAAAAATTGAATTTAGAACATCTAGATGTAGTCTTGAGGTTATTTTCTTAGTCTTTAGATTGGGAGGCTAGAAATTGGTTCAAGACCTTGCCAAACAACTCAATCAACACTTGGGAGGAACTAGAGAACAACTTTATGCAAAAATCGGGGGAAAAGAAAGACCATGGATATTTCTTGACTGAATTTAAATAAATAAGGAAAAGGCACAATGAATATGGTACCTAATTTATAAAGATATTTAATAAACTGTATAAATTGCCTACTGAAATTAAGCCTCCACAAGCAATAGCTAAGGTGGTTTTTGTTGGAGCCTTTGAGTCAAATTTTGGGTTTACACTCAAGGAAAGGAAATCCCCCACATTGGACTAGATCTAGACGGATGCTTTGGAAGTAGAAGCAAATTTTGCATCAGCGGGGGAGTGGATGGGAAAAGGAGAACATAGTGATAGGAGAATAGGAAAGAAGGAAGTCAATTTCTTTGGTCAAGAAAAGGAAACTCATGAGAGAAAGTTGGATGAAATGAATAATTTAGTCAAAAATATCTCAGAAAAGTTAGCAAGGTTAGATTTGGAAGATAAAAACCCACCTTGATGGATAAAACAAGGTCTAAACAGAAACTTCAATCCTCAATATAAGAGACCTCCTTTGCAATTCCCACAAAGAGAGAAAAAAACCAACAACATCAAGTACCACCTCCCTTGTATATTGAAGATGATCCTGAGGAATGTATTGAAGATGCTCTTGAGGATCACAAAAATCAATATTTAACTCTATCAGAAGAAGATCATGAAACAAAAGCACATGGAGGATAAGAGGATGATTAGAATGTTCCTTTTGATGAAGAAGAGATAGATGCTTACTATAAGCAGTTTAGTGATTTCATGCAAGAAGAACCACCTAAGTGAAATGATTTTAGGTTTAAGAAAAGACTTAGACACAAGAGCAAAATGAGGAACTTTCCCAACCTAACACCTTGAAACAAACTTAAAAGGGGAAAAACTTGCCAACCTTGATCTGCCAAACAAAGGAGAAACCTCACACCCTATTCATTCTGAGTTTGAATCTACAAATGCGGAGAAAATACCAATACAAACCAATCTAGTGCATCAATAAAATAAAGATCCAATTAATCTAGTGAAGGTGGAAACTAATGTATTTTCCTTCAGTTTACAAAAGCAGTTATAGAAGGTGAAGATATCAGTTCCTTTAACTGAACTACTAAAACAGTTTGTTTATAAAATACAAATCTCTAATTTCATAGATATCTCTCATGTTACCTCATTATAAGATAGTTTGAATTCGTAGGAAGAGAGGCATGTGGTCATATTTGGTCCACATGTGGAGGAACGAGACCCTTCCATACATCTATTATTTGTTACATTATTGATTCATGGAGTAGCTAGGCCTACAAATAACAAAATAATATAAGAATATATTCCTTTGATTCTAAAAAAGTAAAGTGTCTTGGGATGATCAAGGATTTGGTGGTTAATTTGGCTCAAATCCCAATGAAGAGTGTAGTAATGGATATTTCGGTTCAAAACATTCTTGAAATATTTAGTATGATCCCCTCCAAATCATGGGAAATGAAGATTGGAGGGTCCATCAAACTTGACCTCAAATATACCACTATCGCAGTGTTTGGTGGAGAAGAACATAGACCGTATCGAGAGTCTGTATTTGTTAAAATTATCACCAAGGTGGATAACTCCAATAACTCACTAGTACATGGCGAAGAAAATAATTTTTCATGCCTTTTTTTAGAAATGGATGAACGATTTATGGAGGATACCCAAGTGGAAATTCTCCCACATGCCAATTGGTAGAAAATGAAAGTTGGTTTTGTTTGGAAGTTGTACTTCGACAAGGCCTGCTCCAAGGAAGGAAATGGAGCATGAGTGTTGTTGATATCCCCTTAAGATAGATTTATCCCTATCTCATATAAGTTAGAAATTAACACTACAAATAATATTATTAATATTGGTGTTAGGTTTACAAGCTGCCCAAAATTGGAAAATATAATGCTGAATAGTTTTTGTGGATTCTAAATTAATTATAAAAAGAACAAACCAAAAACCCCAGGTTAAATCCTACAGGAATTAGGTGTGGGACCTAGTTGACAATTTATTTTTGGCATTTAACATTTAGTTTCTTCCTAAAGAGAAAAATAGAATGGTTGATTCCTTGGAATCGACAACTAGCACATTCAAGCCACCACAAAACCCCCTGCTCATATATGAAGTTGAAATCAGGCACAAACCTTCAGTACCATACAACGTAAAGTATTGGCAGGTGTTTGAGTATGAATATCATATTAAAAGGTTTAGGGAGGTGATAGGAGTATTTTTTAACTCTGTAATAGACTAAGAGGGTGAAGTTGTAGAGGAAATTGAAGGAGTTCAACAAGATGTGCCTTGGGAGGAATCTATGGATAGGAAGAAAAATTTGCATTTGAAGGGTAACATAATAGAAAGGGGTTAGTTCCATTGGAAATATTATTACATTTTAATGATATGGCAATCAAACCAGCTAAGAAGGATCATTAGGAGGATACATAAGACTATAACATTGGCATAGAACATCAACCTAAACTAATCAAGCTAGCCAAGGGGATCCTAGAGGAGTACAAACAAAGTTATCTTGACTTGTTTAAAAAGTATCTTGATATTTTTACTTGTTCTTATAATGAATTTAAGACTTGTGATATTAGTATCATTAAACATAAAATTCCTTTGAAGTCTAGAGGCTGTTAGTTTCCTATAGTCATAGTAGTTAGAAAATAAGTTTTGTCTTTCAAATTTATTAGAAAAATGTGTAAATGTTTTCTATGATCTTGTAGAAGACCAAGCTATGGGTATTAGTTTAGAATACAATTTTCATTATTCAATGTAATTATGTAAAAGTGTGTGAAAAGTCATGAAACTAGTCATTGATGTTTATAGAGGTTGAGTTAAGTGGGTCTAGGGTCAAGTTTCATCAAAATATCATGAATGAGGTCATGTTGTTATGTTTTATCATCATTGGCATAGAGTTGTAGGGTCCCTTAAGTCAGTTAGAGTGTCAAATTGCAATTAGTCATGACATCACATTGGTACAATAGTTGGGAGGATAGTGGTGTGCTTCTGCCAAGTGTTTCACTTTCATCATTCAAGTTCAAAGTTTCAATCATCACCCGTCAAATATTTATTCAGCCACCTTGAGAGTTCAAGTGGATAGTTAATCTTCATAAAAACCTCATATCTCTCTCATTTCACCATTCAAAACTCACTAAATGGTGACTAAAGGTTGCTCAGTAAATGAGGCAGGGGAGGCGTGGTACTTTCTTATAGGCCTGCGCTTTTAGTTGTAGGTGGAGGTTTGAGAGATGGACACTTTGCGTAATGAAAGATGGTTTCTAAGGAGGAATTTGATGATGTACAAGACATTTCACATGTGTAACAGTCATCAAGCAACTCAGGGAGTGACAAGAGCTACATGAACCATGGATTCGTTATGATTTTACCAAAGCACCAAATTTTGATGAGGAAATAGGGTTTTTAGCACTTTTTTCCATGTAGAAGGTTTTTATGAATATTTGGATCAAATTTTTAGTCAATTTAATGTTGTTAAATTTCTTACATAAATTATCAACCGGAGTTGGTAAACTTGTGAAGTGCAAGTGCACTATATATGCTAGAAGCCTTTTTGAGTTTATTAAAATGATGATTGTGTTTGTTTCAAAGATTTTCTTTATTCTTATGTTCCTAATGAAACTGAAGATTTACAATTAAATTCCTACGATCAAATCTAAAAATAGAAGTAAAACAAGCTATCATGATCCTATTTCACTGACTATCATTAATTTCAAAAGAGTTACTATGCAAGGTAATGGAAAAGCAAAAATACGTTGTAAATTCTATGAAAACTTCTTTAAGATAAATTGTGTTTTTGAAAAGAAACTAAAAAGAAATTTATTCTAAAATTTATGAATAAACTATTTATCTTCTATAAAGACAATTATTTATGCTCTAAAAGCAAATCACTTCTATTCTAGAATGAACTTATAAAGTATCCTATGTTAAGGTCTCCATATTGTAGTTAACAATTCAATTTTGAAATTATAAAGCAAAAACAAAAGGACTCCAATCTAATAGATGTATTTTCTATGCAAAGAAGAAGATTATATACATGGTTCTATTTTAGAAAGCATATAAATTATTGAAATTGGTAGACAACAAAAGAAAGACTATAAACAAATGTCTATAAAGAAACTGAAGCTATGATAATGAAATTCAAGAAATGATGAAAATGAAATGAATGAGCTAAATGTAAAATATTGAAACTCAACTATCTACAGGGGGCCTCCACAAAATAGTAGGTTTAAGAACTTTAATTCAACAGCTAACTGTGCATGAGGTTGATGAAAATACTTCTTCAATTTAAAAATATAACAGAGTTATAAAACTTCAAATAGTCATTCAAAGATTATATATATATATATATTAATTATATATATATATATAATATATTATATAATATATTATATATATATATTATATATATATATATATATATCTGTGTGTGTGTGTGTGTGTGTGTGTTTGTAATGTGCTCAACAGATTGAGAATTTTATGCCTTATAAAACTTAAAACAATCCTAGTTTGAATTCTAATCTATAACTAAGTAGTAGCATTTCTCTATGATTTTCTATTTGGAAAGCAAATCAAATAGTCATGATCTACTTGAACTCTCACTGCTCCATTTATCCATGTATTGACCTACTTCTTTGATTGCATCACTGGGCAATTTCCTTGATGATTTGGCTATGGAGAATAGGATGACATCCATGAGGAGATCAATCCCCATATTCCCATGTTCTTCTTTGCTTTTCTAGCATACTAGAATTCAGCGAACCATGGGGATAGTTGCAAAATCATGAAAGAGTTGTAGAATCGTATTGATCGTGTAGCTATTGCAATATTTTAACTTAATAATAAGGTACATTAATAAATATGAAAAATAAGACATGTAAATTCCTTATCATGTCAAAATATATAGTTTACTTCTTATTTGAGTTGATAGCAATGATGAAAAGAGGAAAAATCGATGAATAGAGTGTCAAAAACAAAATAGTCATGAGACACTACATTCCCCCGTGCTGAGGTTTTTTCATGCCCTCATGCAAAACAAAAAACTAATGTCGCATGTTTAATTACTACATTTCTTTTGAGACCTCTGCAAGTACATCCAACTTCATCTTTTTCCCTTTCTTTCCGATCACTGGAGGTTCTTGTGGTTTTCTAAATTGGACTTATTCTTGATTTAAATTTGATGTTCTTTATGCATCTCTTTTCCCAAGGGACTCGATATAATCATAAATATCCTACTGTACAGGATCAATTTTAGGTGTTCATCAACTTGGGCTCTGAGGAGGTGAGATGAAATTTGGCAGAGAAACCCTTGAATCTTCCTCTGCTTCTAAGTAGATATGCTCCATACTTTTTGAAGGTAGTTATTTTGTTGTTGAATTGAGTCTAGTACTTCTTATTAAACTTGTCATAGGAGGCACTTGAATTTTTTCTTTCTTCCTTTCTATCTTAGGATTCTATGTTTTAGGTGTGCCCTCTATTTCCTTGTTGGCCTTGTTTCTTCTAAAATTTTTCTGGTTTATATTCTCTAACATTTTTGCAAGAGGAATATCATCCTCTGACAGCTCCTGTGGTTGTTGTTATTCTTGTTCCACTAGTTCTTCAATATTTCTTTTTCCCCCTCTCCTGGATTTACTGCTACTCGGTTGTTCTTGAGTATCTTCCTTAAAATGATTCCTCACTAAAAATCTTTCCCAATTATCACCCATATTTTTAAGATGAAATTCAAAAAGGATTTTAACAAGATCATGGTGATACATGGTATTATCTATAAACTAAATTTTCCTTTGAACATTCCCTAACATCTTCCTTAGACTATTAAATCAGAAATCTGGAATATTTATCTCACTATCCTCAGTAAAATTCATCATCAGTCTAATATGATATAAAAACATGCATCCAAACCTCCCTCTGCAAAAAACAAATTTTTGAATTATCAAAAGTAAATTTCTCCATTTACTTTTCAATGATGTGCTTGGAATAATGTTCTTCAAACTGGTGGTGTCCATTCTAGGGTTCTTCAGAAAAACATTCCAATCCCCCCTCTCAATGCCTCTATTTTTAAAACAATTTTGTCCAATTCGAGGTAATCCAGTAGCTTCGACAACAAAGGACTATGTTACTGTAAAGTTTATGTCCCCTATCTTGAATTCTACCCCATCAAAACTTCTGGAAAAATATTTTGTTACTTCTTTGTGGAAACCATCAAATTTTTCCACGAAATCCAGTCACTATGCTTTCTGCAACAATTCTCATGTCTGTGGATATCCTTCCAAAAAATTTCTCCCAGCTAGGTTTTTCCTAACTATAACCCACATGGCTAAGAAGCTATGTCTTAAGACTGTTTTGTTTGATAGGGTATGAGGGTTTCAGATTGTTTTAGAGCGATGAGGATGAGAGTGTTAATGATGGGAGTGTAAGTGGTAAGGGTATAAAGAAATGTGACAAAATCTAACCAGTGAGAGCATGGATGAGCATGATTTGGGTGATCAGGTCAATAAAATCGGGATGTGGGTTAGAGCTTAAGTATAATGATGAGGAGTGAATGGCAGATTAGATCTGATTTGACATGATACTATCAACTCTTAGTAATAATGATTTTGAATTTTGGTAGTACGATGTCTATATTATTCATACATTTAATGTTTTTGATCCCTATTATCAAATTAAAGAGTTTCATACCTTTGAATTATTTCTTTCTAACCTTTGGTTGTTGTCCTTTATACTGTCATCAGATGCTTTGCAGTGGAGGGAGTCAATCTCTCATTCAATTGTTTCATCAGAAATTCCTATCAAATTGGCTGTAGAAATATGTTAGAGTTGTAGAAAATTATTAATTATGTAGCTATTTTATTCCAAAAAAGAAAAGAGTGGAATATAAATAAAATTGGTTTAGAACAGGTATGAGGAAAATTTAAGGTGTCAAAAATTGATTTTCACCTTAAATTCTCTATATAAAATGCAACCATTGGGTGGTTTTCAATTTTATACATTTATTTTACTTATTATATATTTTTTTATATTTTCTTTTATTTCAGAAAGAAAAAGAATTTTGGAGATCAATTGGGGAAGAAGGAAAATCCTTCTTCACCAACTTTAAATCAGTATGATCTTGCAAATATTTGATAAATTCTTCCTTGGTCAATGTCTTATGAAAGATTCTCAGTCAATGACCATTCACAAGAAAATTGGTCCTTTCTTCATCAATAGTTTTGATCCTAACTGCACCATTATCAAATATTGTCTCAATCTCTTAAGGCCAAAACCAATGAGTTTGAAATTTTCCTTGGAAATATTTGAATTTTGAATCAAACAGTAATGCCCAATCTCCTGGCTGGAAATTTCTCTTTGTGATATATTTGTCATGTCATTTGGATCTCTATTGTTGAACTAGATTGGTTCTTTGGATTGCATCTTCTCTTATCTCATCAAGTTCATTCATTTGCTCCATTCTTTGTTTTTGTGCCTCTAAAAGATCAAGACCCAAGTTAACTGTTATCTTGAAAGTTTTGACTTGAAACTCAATAGGAAACATGAATTATTTCCCATAAAAAAGATCATAAGGGGTATTCCATGTAGTATTTCTCCATGTGGTATAGTATGCCCATAAAGCTTCTGGAAGCTTTTTTGCCCAATATCATCTATGAAAATGCACAATTTTGGTGAGAATTTCTTTAGTGACTTTATTGGTGGACTCCACCTATACATTTTCTTGAGGATGATATGGAGTATACTTCCGATGTTCGATTTCTTATTCCTCCATTATCTTTTGTACCAACCTAGATGTGAATTGAGTACCTTGATATTTTATAATTTCTCTTGGGACACCAAAACAAGTAAATATATCCTCAAAAAGGAATGAAACTACAACATTTTCAGTAGCAAAAATAAGTGCTTTAGCTTCTACCCATTTTGTAACATAATTAGTCCAATCAAGAATGTACCTTTTTCGTCTCGAAGGTGGATTAATTGGACCAAAAAAATCAAGAGGTCATGTTTCAAAAGGCTCAATAAGTACCTGAGGTAGTAGTGGCATATCATCAGAAGGAACAAGTTTCCCATCCTTCAACAATTATCACATCTCTTAACACACTCCCTATCATCCTTAAAAAGGGAAGGCTAGTAGTATCCTAAGAGAAGGACTTTGTAATAAGTTCTTTTGTTAGTGAAGTGTCCTCCACATGGCTCATCATGAAAATATTTCAGTATCTCTGGTACTTCATCTTCTCTAACACACCTTTGGATAATCATATCTGGCCCTATTTTATACAATTCTTCATTTATCCATGAATAAGATGCACTAATTTCAAGTACCTTTCTTTTTCTCAAGGAGACAAGTATGATGGTAATTTTCTTGTAGCCAAATAGTTAGCAATATCTACAAACCATGGAGATTTAATAGATACTGCAAAAAGATATTCATAAAGAATATATCTTCTACAGGCATGCCATTGTTATCATTTTGAATCCTTGATAAAAAGTCAGCAATTGTATTTCGTTTTCCAGGTCGATCCAAAATAGTAATGTTAAACTCTTGTAGCAAAAACAACCATCTAGTGGTTCTACCATTAGTGATTGGTTTATTCATTAAGTATCTAATTGCAGAATGATCAGTATGTACAAAATTTTCATATCTAGTAATATAATGTCTGCATTTATTAATGGCATGAACAACAGCTAAAAACTCCTTCTCTGTGACAGTACAATTTAACTCTGCAGGAGTCCAATTTTTACTAGTGTAATAAATGGCATATGGAGTTAAGTCTTTTTTTCCTAGTACAACTCCTAAAGCTGAGTCTGAAGCATCAATTGAAATGTGAAAATGTAATTTCCAATTTTGTCCTCTAAGAATGGGTGCTTCATAGATTTTATCTTTTAATGACTCAAAGACCTTTTGACAATCATGATTCCAATTGAATTGACTGTCGTTTGTGAGAAGTTTGAAAAGTGGAGATGCAATTTTTGTAAAGTTTTCTATGAATCTTCTATAATAACTAGTGAAACCAAGAAAGCTTCTAACATCTCATTGACAGGTTGGAATTGATAATTTATAAATAACTTCTACTTTAGATGTGTCCACTCTAATTCCATTTCCTGAAATATGGTTTCCTAAAATAATTCCATCAGTAAACATCATAAAACATTTTTCACAACATAATGAGAGATTTTCCTCTTTACATCTAATGAGAACTTTTTCCAAATTTTTAAGAGATTCTTCAAAAACATTTCCATAAATTGTAATATTATCCATATACACTTCCACACAATCATGAATTAGATTAGAAAAAATGCCTAATACTTCTCTTTGGACTGTTGTAAGAGCATTACATAATCCAAAAGGAAGTACTTGGTAAGCATAAGTTCCCCATTGGCAGGTAAAGGTAGTTTTATCTTGGTCTTCTAGGGCTACTTGAATTTGATTATACCCACTAAAACCATCTAAAAATGAAAAATATTTATTTCCTGCCAATGTATCTAAAACTTGATATGTGAAAGGGAGTGGAAAGTGATCTTTTAAAGTGGCTTTATTCAATTCCTTATAGTCAATACACACTCTCCATTTCCCATTCTTTTTAGGAACAATTACTAAGGGTGAAACCCACTGACTTTCTAATATTCGATAGATAAAATTAACATTCAATAGTTTTTGTAGTTATTCCTTAACAATATCCCTTAGATTTGGATTCATTCTTTTTTGAGGTTTTAGAATTGGTTTGGTATTTTATTCAATTCCCTTCATGTCAGTATATTCCCATGCATAAGTAGATGAATGTTCTTGTAACATCTTGATTAATTCTTTCTTTTGAAATTCTTCCAAATTATTATTGATATTGACTTTTTTTCTTGAAATATTTCAATTGTAGAATTGCCAATTTTTTCAATCAAATGTAAGGATAGTTGACGAGATGATAAATATTCAATATTGCATTGTTCTTGAAAATTCTGACTAGATTCACAACATGATGAAGATTCATTATTTTCCATTAAATTTAAAATGTGATCTTCTTCATCTATTTGTGAAGTAGAAAAGATTGGTCTTATATCAAAGTCATCATCTATCCATTCTTCATTTTCAGCCTCTACTGGTTTTTTTGCTGGTGGATATAGTGTGAATTTCTTTGTTGTACTCCGATCATAAATTAACATATCACTAGATCTACAACTTATCAAATCATCGGTTGTAGCTATCCCTGGTCTTACTAGAATCAATGGTCCTCCTAAGATATTCTTGGGTGTTAAAATCATAAAATCAATAGGGTATTCCCAATAATATGAGGATACTTATATGTCTTCTAATACACCATCAGGTTTGATTACAGATCTATTTGCTAATTGTAACAGTGTAGGTGTATATTGAAGATTAGAAAGTTTTAATTGATTCATAGTTTTTTTACTCATGATATTTATGGCTGCTCCTATATCAACTAATGTATTTGGGATTTCCACACCATTGATGCGTGTTTTCACAATGGAACTTCCTCAATCAAGGTATTTCTAAATTGCTGTTTTACCCATCATGATATCTACAATTTTTCGAAGTAGTTGGATTCTTTTGATTTCTTTTCTTTTTCTTCCAAGTCTTTTAATGCTCAAGTCCCTATTTTTTTTGCGAAAATTGGTATTTCATTAATGGCTTGAAGCAAAGGAATATTTATGAAAACATTCTTCAGTTCATCCAACATGTCGTAATTGGACAATTAAATTTGTTTTTCTACCCCTTCATCAATTTTTAATCTTTTAGGGAAAGGTGGTTTTGAAACAGATAGTAAAGGTTGTTCCATATTAGGAGATGAGTTATTTGAATGTGTTGGAGTAACTTGTTTTTGAGTTTTTTCTTTTTCATTAAGAGATTTTTCTTCTTCAGAGATATTTTCTTTTTCACTTTCTTGAATAACAACTGATGGGGACTTCTTTTCTAATATTCTACCAGATCTAAGCTTAACATTGTTTAGATATTGTGGAGTTATCATGCAGGTTTGAAAATTTTGTCCTTCCATATTGTAAACAGGTTGTGAAATTTTATTATTATTTGGAATTGGAAGTGGTTGGGCAGGCAATTGGTTTGGTCTCTGAGGAAATGGTAATGAAAGTTGTGGATTCAAATTGTGAGGTTGAGTTTGTTGAATAGGCTAAGGATAATATTGTGGAGGAAAAATAGGATATGATTGTGGAAATTGAGGATATTGAAGGAATTTTCCATAAGGATTTTTCCATCCTTGTGACCAAGGTTGTGGCCAAGATTGCCAAGGCATTGAGGCAGTCCAATTAGTTGAGTATTAAAACCTTGAGTTGTATTTGGTTGTGGATTCTGCCAAGGTCTTCAAGCAATAAAATAGAGAGGATCTACCTGATTTGGTACTCCTTCCTGATAGACAACTTTAAGACCTGGTATTGAGGGACATTCTTTTGTATCATGATTTTCCGCACAAATAACACAAGTTTCTATACATTTTAAATCAAGAGGACATTTTCTCAAGGCATGTTTCTTTCTACACTTAGGGCAAAAATGGACACTGCAACATTTTCAACTTTTTGCTTGTTTTGTATTTTAAGGTTGACAATTTGTTCACTAAGACTCCAAAAAATATCTATTTTAAAATTTTCAAGCGAATTTCCTAATTCTGCTCTACTTACTGTCCCGGCTGCATATTTATTAATCCTTGATAAAGAGGATCTCTTGGATTTTTCCCAATTCTTGCTTTGCCTCTTAAAATGTGTATGCACAACTCACAAATTCATCCTAGTGACAACTGAGGAATGTCTCCCTTACCCATTAGATTGATAAGATAAATCCACTCATCACTAATGGATTTCAACAAGAGAGCTTTCAAAGTTTCCTCATCTAGATTATTCATGTTTTCCCTTTTTACATTGTAAGCAAACTTTTCAACGAAATCTTCAAGATTTTCATCTTCTTTTTGTATCATTTTAAACACTTAATATTTAATGTTATGGCGCATACAATAACCCTTATATTTGTATAAGAATGTAATTTTCATTTGTTCCCATGTCCTTATGGATTTTATTCCTAAACCCATAAACCATTTTAATGTTGCATCTTTAAGGGTTGCAGAGAATAATTTTAACTTTTGAGCATCACGTAGATAATCATATGATCTACACAAAACTTCAAATTAAAGAGAAATGTCTCTAGATCTTCACTCCTTAATCCATGCAAGTTTGGAAGGATACAGGGGGAGATTTTTTTCATTGTTACAGTTGTATCTTCATCAAGGATTGGAAACCAAAACGGTTTTGGATTTATATCCTCTCCTCTTCCTCTTCCTCCACCACTTCCACCTCCTCTTCCACCTCCTCTTCCACCTCCTCTTCCCCCTCCAATCCTAGGTCGTTCACCATTTAAATTATGTAGCTCTCCTTCCCCTTCTCCAGCCATTGTATATTCTTTAGAACTAATATAAGGTTTTGGTTCTCATTCTAAGATTGGTTTTGAACTTTCTTTAGTTCCTCTAGTTCTTCTATCAATGGCTTGAAGTAGGTTTCTTCGTCCTCTTCTTCAATAGGAACTTCCAACTCTCGAGCTAGAAGTTGTTCCCTAGTTGAGGATAGGAAAATTATTCCTGTTGTTGGGGATATGGGATATTCTTCTAATATGGCTTCTGTTGATGAAGTTGGTGAAAATCTAGGTTGGATTTCAAATATTAATACCTTAGGAAGTTTATGTTTTCCTATTATGGATGGAATTCAATTTTTTGTGGGTGGTGTAGCACTACGAGGTCGTGGAAGGGTAAGTGATGTTGTTGGAATTAATCTTTTTCCTCTACCTACAAATCTATGCCTAGAGTCTCCTTCCCTATGCATCTCATGGCTTTTTATTGTTTTTTGTTATATTTTTTTATCTAAAATAAATGAAGACTCTATTTACACTTCCTTAGCAACAACGTAAAAACTTTTAGTCAATTTAATGTTCTTAAATTGCTTACATAAATTATCAACCAGATTTGGTAAACTTGTGAAGTGCAAGTGCACTATATATGCTAGAATCCTTTTTGGGTTTATTAAAATGATGATTGTGTTTGTTTTAAGGATTTTCTTTATTTTTATTTTCCTAATGAAAGTGAAGATTTACAATTAAATTCCTATGATCAACTTCAAAAATAAAAGTAAAACAAGATATCACGATCCTATTTAACTTACTTTTATTAGTTTCAAAAGAGTTACTATGCAAGGTAATGGAAAAGAAAAACTGATTTGTAAATTCTACGAAAACTTCTTTAAGATAAATTGTGTTTTTGAAAAGAGACTAAAAATAAAGTTATTGTAAAATCTATGAATAAACTACTTATGTTCTATAAAGACAATTGTTTATGCTCTAAAAGCAAATCACTTCTATTCTAGAATGAATTTATAAAGCATCCGATGTTAAGATCATCATACTATAGTTAAAAATTCAATTTTGAAATGATAAAGAAAAAATAGAAGGAATGCAATCTAACAGATGTATTTGCTATGAAAATAGGAAGATTATATACATGGTTCTATTTTAGAAAGCATATAAAGTATTGAAATTGGTAGAGGGAAAAAGAAATATTGTAAATAAATGACTACAAAGAAACTGAAGCTACAATAATGAAATTCTGGAAATGATGAAAATGAAATGACTGAGCTAAACGTAAAAGATTGAACCTCAACTGTCTGTAGGGGCCCTCCACAAAAAAACACATTTTATAACTTTAATTAAAAAACTAATTGCGCATGAGGTTGACAAAAATACTTCTTCAATTAAAAATAAGAGAGTTATAAAACATCAAACAGTCATTCAAAGATTACATACGCGCCTTCGCTTTTTGTTTACAGAGTTATATAATAATATTTCTCTATGGTTTTCTATTTGGAAAACAAATCGTAAATGCGTGATCTATCTAAACTCTCGCTGCTTTGTTTATCCATGTATTGACATGCTTCTTTGACTGTGCCACTAGGCGATTTCCTTGATGATTTGGCTCGGGCGTGTTAGTGTCAGTATTTGCATCCTTCCATCAGTGATCAAATTAACTCTTTCATCTCATATTAGGGTCCCATTTTGAAATTTTTGTCATTCCACTAGGTCATCATGCAAAACTTTGGTCACTGAATATCGAATCAGGGTTTCCTTTACTCTATTTAGAAATTTACCCCTTGCTTACCATTTCACCTTTTGCTGAAGTATACCATTAGTCATGACTTATCTTCATCATGACAATCATTTTCATCATAGTCACAACCACTCAAAGTCTCCATTAGGCCTTAGGGTTTCCAAGTTCCACTAAAACACCATCTCCTACATAAAACACCAACAAGTGAAGGAGTAAGAATAAATGAGATTTCATCAACAAAATAGTTTGTAATTTGAATATTCAAGAAAAAATGTAATTTTATGGTTTTAATATGTAATAATTCTCATGGTTCCAAGTGTTTTAAGTTAAAAGTTCCATCAGCCAAAAGGAAGAGTTTCAAAGTAATTATGTTTCCATATCCACAAAGAATATCAAATCAGAAGTTCAAGTTCAAAGCTAAATTGTAAAAGACAAGTCAAGTTTGAGAAACAAAAATTGGGTCCCAAGACCAATTTTGAAAATGTAAACAAGGTATAAAGGCCATCTTGTGGTTTGCCCATTTGGACCCCTTCCCCTCACTTAATCCTTGAAATTCCAGTTTCCCCTACTTCCTAACATCCCTCCCTACCTCCAAAATATTTCCTAACAATTTAGAAGCCCCTATCCCATTTATTTCCCTTCATTCCTATAAATTTCCAAGTCCCCTGTTTCACCTACACTAAACCCTAATTTCCTCTCCCATTGAGCTAGGGTTTGCTATGTAGTCAGAGACATCTAAGAAGAGGAGGCATAAGAGATGTGATATTATCAAGTATGAGGCCACTCCAACTCATAAACATCATGTCTCCATTGTTTTTCAAAAACGTCATTCCTAGGGACAAAATCATTTGCCACACATATGGCCAATTTTGCTTCAAAGTATGTTTCCAATCAAACAGAGATGAATTTTACAAAAGTGAGAGAGGTTTGTGTCCATCATAGGTGAAGGAACCAAAAAATCCTTCATGTTTTACACAAGTGTTATGGTTTTTGAGAAATGTAAAACATACAGGTGCTACAAGAGTTTTTCAGCACTTCTAGAGCGACCTTGGAAAAATCACCTTTTATCCTAGCTAGAGTGTCCAAATGAACTTGTTGATAAGCCAAATGAAAACTAGACTAGAATAGATATTAAATGTACTATCATGACATCAATTTGGATTTGAGGAAGCCCTCCAAAAATGGTCTGCAAAAAGGAGTTACAGATAGGGCACCTTGGCATTTCCCGCAGAGAAATCTTGGGAGAATCACTTTTTGATAGGTCAAATCAACTCCATTATGCAAAACTAAAGACATATCCGGAAAGTAGATAGGATAAGCTTTCCAATGAGATATCATGAGCTCAATTTTGGCATAGGAAAGTACTAAAAAGCAAGGTGCAACGTGGAGGGCACTCCTGGCAAAGAGAGGGCATGCCTGGCACAAAAACGACGCGTTTGAAAAATGTCTGATATTTTTCAATTTTCGTTGCATTTTTTACTTTTATCTTGGGAAATCAAGTTTTACTTATGTAATTGAGGAAAGTAAATGTAATTATAATATTTTTATTGTTACCTAGGGTAAATACACTAGATAAAAAATCATGATGAGCTATAATGGATCAATTCACTTAAGTTAGGGATGAGTCACTTGGACCTCCCTACACTTTAGCTTTCAGCTCAGTCTTTGGTGGAATTGCTCCTCCTCTCATGGATTTGACCCCTACGGCTGGGAGGAGATTGTTTGAGGCCTATATCATGTAATTTTTCAATCATTTCACAAGTTGGGGAACCAATTTTGATGTTGGAATATTGATCAGAGACCCTATTATAATCACTTTGGTAGGAACTTAATAAATTGTTGCAACTATTTCTTTGGGATACCTGTGGTATGGTTGTCAAGAATTGTTTTTTCTTCAGTTTCATTTGTATGAATGTATTGTTGGTCCATGTTATAGCTCCAAATATCACTATTATGGTTTGTGATGCTACACTCATGGCCTAGGGAAACCCTTCCTTCCAGACCTGGTCCAAAATCTAAAAAACAGTGTTCTATTCCCTGTACGTGACATTGCCCTGAGTTAAACGCATGTATACGCGGGTTCATATATACCCAACCTGCATATATGTACTAAAACACTTAAAAAAATATAAAACTCCTTATTTTCGGGCGGAGATCGCAGGTTTTACCTGCTAATCACCTGTTAGTGCCCGTGGCCTCAACTGTTCCCAACCAATTCCTAACTAAAAAATTACTTTGGGATTGGTATAAAAAGACACCAAAGGGAAGGCCTAAGGGAGGAGAGAAGAGAGAGAAAGGTTACTATACTGAGTTTTTCCCCCTGATCAGGTCTGAAGACCCTTGTGCCTTCTGCACTTCCCCCATTTGTACAGGAAACCCTTGTTTCCCTATGATTTGATGTTCATCCCTTAGTTATGGCATCTTGAAGTGAGTCTTGGAAGGAGATATGTTAGAGGCTTGAGTCGGGATGGATCCAGAAGGAGGCTGAGCTTGGAGCATGCAGAGGTTGCTCAGGTGATATTACTCTTTTTGTACTTTCTATTTGTCTAATAAAGAAACACGTCTTGATTCCGATATGCTTCTTCTTTATGTTATGATGTTCATGTTTGATTTCATGTATGAATGGATGTCTAAAAGTTCATAACTAACTCTTTCTTGTATAACATAAAGTGATTTTTGTATAAATCTTTGTCCATATACTACTGCATTCTTTGGAATTGTTGGTTTTGCAGGGCAAAGGAGCGAAAGGGACGTGAAGAAGGGTTAGGACCCTTGAGGAACTACCCAAATGTAGGACCTGAGGTAGGTTCCTTCTTACCTTAGAATTAGCTTTTTCTAGCATAATGGCTGTGTGTGTGCATGCTTCTGTTAGACAACTTTCAGTCTGCTAGGGTTCCACCCAAAAGCCCTAGGGGATAAAATCCCTCAACAGAATTGGCGACTCCACTGGGGACAACACTCTTGTTGTTCCTAGTTTGGGTGTTTGTCAAGCCTATTAGGGCTCAGTTGCTTGTTAGTTTATTGTTACTGTCTGATCTGTTCTTGATTTATGAGTTTTACCAGTTTCTTGAGTTTGTTTTTTATTTTTCCTGAAATATTATATATACGTTGTTTCATTTATTTACAGAAGAGTATAAACGCTTGTTGTCCGAAGTAAACCCGCGTATATGCAGGTTTCCTCAGAAACAGTCGCGTATACACGCAGTCTACACTAAGTAGAGTCGCGTATATCTGGCAACTTTCATGATTTATAAATATTTTGTGTCTCTGAAGTTTGTCTGGTGCTTTCAGTCAGTGTGGAACAATCATTTTTGTCAGTATCAGTTCTCTGTGTTACAGCAAGCATCCTTACTCTGATTTCTCTCTAATTATAAGGATTTTTGGTCTGGTTTTGTGTTTGCAAGCGTCATCATCTTTTTTCTAAAAACACGCAAGATTTCTTGATTGGAATCTTGGCTGCTCTGAGTTATCAGAGCAGAAAGATTGTTATCAATCTTTGTGTTCAACTTTGCTTTTTGGTGACTTTTTGTTTGCTTAACGACATCGATTTTTATGACCATCTACTTCTTTGTTTCATCAAAGTTATCATTTGATACTTTCTTGAAATTGTCTTTTTGATCTTTTTGGTCTTTGTTACCAAAGCTTTCCTTGCTACCTTCGATTGTTAAAAAGCCTTTTTAAACACATTTGTTTTTTGTTGAGTTTTCATTCTTTGTAGGGTGTCAACTTGCAAAAAGTGTTTCTTGCTTGTTGTTTCAATTGCAAAGTGTCAGTTTTTGTTGAGAGCATTTTCAAAAAGACTTTTTTGTTGCTACTTTGAAGTGAACTTTTTGAAACGTTTTTGTTTTGATTTCTTGAATTTGCTTTTCATTTAGTTTCCTTTTGGTGAATGAAAGTGTTTTCTATTATCTTGAGCTTTGCTTTTAGTATTTAGACGAATTGTAGTATCTTATATTCCATCTAAATATTGTAAGTGGCAAAAGAAAATTTGATAAAAAAAACAACTTTCATTTCTTGTTAGAGTAGTTTTCAATCTTGCATCAAGCATTTAGTGTTGCATTAAGATAGATTTGCATCTCTTTAGGCATAAAATAGTTTTGTTAACTTTTGAGTGTGAAGTGTGAATGAAAACAAAACAAAAGAAAAGTTTGTTTCATTAGAAGTTTCCTTCTGAACCCTGTAGAGATTACTTTTCACCGAAAAACAATGACAAAGTGCATACGCATATAGTTAAGTTTTATTAATTTCTTTTGCGTCGAAAAAACACCACTAGTTTCACTTCCATCATCCTTTGACTTAAAGAACAGCCCTAAAAATCAAGCACTAATTAAAATCAACTAGAACTTTTTCTTTTAACTTAAATACACAAACAAGTTTTAGGATTTTAGGGCCTTGGATTAGGCGAGTGGAGTGTTAACTCTCCAAGGCCATATTAAACGTCAAAACATAGGAGTCTGATTACAGAGAGAAAATCCAATAGCATTAGGAAGACCAGGAAAGCTCCGGATCTGGGGGTTAAGCACGAGGGTCTGTGAAGGCAGGGAAGAGGGATACCCCCTCTCCTACTTGTCCGAACTTACCTCACGACTGTTCCGCCTGGCTTCTATGACGATTTGGTGTCCTTAGTTGCCACTCCTAGGGAACTACATAGGTGGCTGCGGAGGGGAATCCCGTGGCACCTAAGGTCGACGTTGTATCACTCTCAACAGCACTACTGGAGGGCACCCTTGCGAAGCTTGGGGCTTGCACTGGCGCAGACTGTTGTTAGGAGGTCAGCGTAACTTCCTCTGATACCTTCGCTGATAGGCCTGGGCCCTCATCACCCCAGACTATCTTCGGAAGGCCCTTTATTTTCCACTTTCTCGTATTTTGGTGTCCGGTCCTAATCACCTGGAGCAGAAATACTTGGAAGTTGTTTTGATTGGCTGTATCTTTAGGGACTTTTTAGTGGGTTCTCTGTGCTCTTAGTCGGCCTAGCTTTAAATTTTTTGAGTCTTTAGTTAGATTTCTAAACAAAGAATTCAAAGTGGCTGACCGATCTCCTAGACGGTCTCGTAGACTTCGTGGTCTCTCGCCACCAAGTACAGAGCCTTCTTCGAGAAGGCGCAGAGGCAATAATACCGGTGGGTTTCGTCCCGCTGCAATTGACGCATCGGGGATTGATCCTCCCCTTGGGGGCAATAGTATTGAAGCAACACCTGGTACTTCCGTAGAACAAGAAAGGAACCCACCAGTTCCTTCTCAAGTTCCCTTACGAGGGGAAGATAGTATTGAGGTAGAAGAACTTTTAGAGTCGTTAGCGGCTCCGAATTCTCCCGTACCGTCAAGTTGTCCACACGTATTGCAATACGTTGGAATTCCATCGCAAGGACCGGCAAGTCCAGGTTACGCTACGCACTTACCTTCAATGACCACTACAGGAAGCATGGCTTCTACTAGTGCTACGACTGCACATACCCCTGTATCTGTGCAAGGAGGTGGAACTATTTCCATCCCCTCCGTCTCATTATTCGAATCTTTTACTAGCACGTCTGTTGTTGGTTCTACTTCCATTCCATCCACGAGTGGAAGTGCCCAAACAAACGCTTTCGGTTCTGGGTATTTCCCATTTGGCGCCCAATCATTGGGCATTCCCTCAGCTCCATTTGGGGCCGCCACATCCACAATGAGTGCGTCGGCCTCATTCCAAGGTTTTCCATTTGGAAGTGGCCATATACCACATTCCCACCCTACGGTAGGATCCATGCCTTTTTCTTCAGTAGGACAAAGAAGTAATCCTTTCCAAGGTTGGAATAACCCTGGGCTCAGCAGTGCCAGAACTGGGAATCCATTCTACGGCCAATATGGGAACAGACCGTATACCACAGTTAGTTCATTCCAAAGCATTCCTCCCCTAGCTTCGGCTTGGAATCCATATCAGGGTTGTCAACTCCTTACAGTCCTTTTGGAGGAAACTTTGCAGGGTATAGTGGATATACGGCCGGAGTTGGTCAAACTCCGAGATTTACTGGGTCACAAGGTCTCCCTTTTGGCTCAGCGGGTTCTACAGGATATTTCGGGCAGCCTGGTGCCTCCCAAAATCCAGGCCAATCTTTTCAGAGCTTCGGGACCGCCACCCAGTCAGGGTGGAACCCCCAAGCTCCGCCTAGACTTCCGTTTCTGGCAACGTTAAACTTGCCAGACCTCACAAAGTTAACCAATGACCCAATCAACTACAATCCGACCTGGCCTCCGGTCCCGACCAAACTCCCTTCAGATATTCCAAAATTCGAAGGGAAAAGCGGAGAGGACCCAGGCGACCACGTAACCACGTTTCACTTATGGTGCTCGTCGAACTCCCTGATCGATGACTCGGTTAGGTTGAGATTATTTCAACGCACCTTAACTAGTAACGCGGCTAAGTGGTATATAGAGTTGCCTGGGGGCAGATTTTCATCATTCGCCGACTTAGCTAACATTTTCTTGAACCATTTTCAGTTGCCCTTCCGGTATGATGCCGAAACTGAATTGCTGGCTACTTTTCGTCAGGATAGGGCAACTCACATTTCTGATCACATACAGGAATGGAGACGAAGAAAGAGGCTTATTAAAGCCGAAATCCCTCCGGAATACCGTATCGAGTGGTTCTTGAAATCTTTGGTACCTAAGATCTCCACGGACGTCTCCATGTCGGGGGTCTATTCCGAGGAGGAAGCCATTTTTAGGGCCCAGCAATTAGAATTGATCTACTCTTAGTCTGGGATCCTATCAAAGTACTTGCCAGATGCTCCTGGGTCTAAGGTCGAAGTAGCTAAGCCGAAGCCAGGCCCGCACGCGGGTGGCATTGTTGGGTCAGTAGACACAAATACGGTGAACTTGTTGAATCAATTGCAGCAGTTGTCATTACAAACTGCTTCTAACAACCAAGTCACATCGTCTAATCCTTCCACTTCCCAAACTTCTTCAATTAATGTCGTCCAATCCGATAATCCCAAAGGAAGTCAAAATTCCAATGGGAAGAAGAAAGGACGAGGCAAGAAAAAGAACCAGGATGGGAAGCCTGATGCAAACAAGTCTGGCAATAATGTTGGTGGGGGTGGAAATGAGTCAAAGAAGAAAGCCAAGTTCCCATGCAAGTTGTGCAGTGGGGACCATTTAACTCATCTTTGCCCTAAAATTGAAGACGCTCAGCGCTTGTTAGGGCAGCAAGGGACTTCCAGTTCCCAAGCTGTGCTAACTAACCCTTTCCCCCAAGGGCAGCAATTTCTTGCTGGCGCGAGTTCGAATCCTGGAACATCCACAGGGGGCAACCAGGAAGGGGACACGTCATCAAATGTTTTCATGATGGGTTCTCACGCTAATGTGGCTACACGGTCACGCGATTATGGTGAAGGTGAAAATTCCAAGGGAAAGTCAGTTCCCGAACCTAACAACCCACTTCATATTGAGCGACCTTCTGTTGAGACTATACCTCGGGCACCGAAAGGTTCCGCTAAACGCGCGACTATCAACCCTAATATGAGGGCAGCCCAGAATTACTCCATTATGGAGGATCTGGCTCAGAGTCCATGTGCTATGTCCACGTTAGAGGTTCTCCAGCCGTGTCCTACTCAAAGAAGTGCCTTGCTATCGGCAATGGGGGCAGTATATCCAAGTAATTCCTTAGCTCTCACTTTTGATATGAGTAATGTCAAAAAGAGACTTCCCCATCATATGGCTTTTCAGATAAAGTCTACCTACTAGAAAACGAATATTTTTCGGACGGTTATAGATGAGGGAGCTTCCACGTGCGTCATGTCTATGTCATGTTGGAAGGCTATTGGATCACCGTCAGTTGTTCCTTCACCAACCCTATTAACGGCGTTTGATGGTCATTCTCATAGGCCATACGGGATTATCCCGGCCTTTCCTATATGTGTTGGGGGGAAGGTCGTTAATATTGAAGTAGAGGTCATCGATGCTAACCTAGATTATAATCTCCTCCTAGGAAGGAACTGGGTGTACGAAATGGATGTCATTGTTTCGACTCTGTTTCGTGTCATTTGCTTTCCTCATGAGGGGAAAATCGTTAAGGTTGATAAACTGGATTATTCTCCAGTTGACCCTTGAGCAACTTCAGAATCTTCTATTCCCTTAGTAGATAACCCCCGTCCGCCTACTGAGAATTTAGGAGTCGGGATGTACTCTTCACTGATGGGTACGTTTGATTTTCCCCCTCCTACAGCTAGAATAGATACAATTTCATCCTCCAGGGACCCTTTATGGAGAGAGTTTGTTCAGACTCCTTATTCTTCGAATCCTGTAACCTTACCTTCGTCTGTGACCACATCGGATGATGATAAGGCAGGTGGAATAGAATCTCTTATGTCTGTAGTAGAACCTAGATGTGAATCTATCTATAGCTCTGCAGACTACCATCATACTCCTTCCTCTGGGAAAGAGATAGATGGTGATGTGGCTCATTCTCCGATCCTTGATTCCACTTATGCATCAGATTGTTCGGATATTGTTTTTCCCTCCGATGAAGCGATTTTCGAAGCAATGACGGCTGTAGATTGACCTTTGGAAGATTTACATCGTCGGTCATATCTTTATGCCCCTATGCATAAGATCGAATCTTGGTCCTCGAATTCGACTAGCGATGTTTGTACGGTCCCTTTGGCTCTAACACAATTTTTTTCCGAAGGAAGTATATTGATTGGTTCAATCAAAATACCTATAAACATCTCTAGGAGTGAGTTGGCGGAGCCCCCTGACGGGCTCTACCTTAAGAAGTGCCTTGCTTAGTTTTGGTCGAGCGATGGCTTCTTTGTATATTATGTATATTTGTACATACATTGTCGAGAGCTTCATGATGTCAACACTGTTTGGTCTGCTGTTGCAGGTGTTGATGGATGACTTGGTCTTTTTCGGATTCGCCGATGGTGCTAGTCGGCACACTCGGAATCTCGCTTCCGCAGCTTGGGTACTATATTAT
>APFE031189093.1:112424-150070 GCA_000404065.3 Pinus taeda
CTGAAGACCCTTGTGCCTTCTGCACTTCCCCCATTTGTACAGGAAACCCTTGTTTCCTTGTGATTTGATGTTCATCCCTTAGTTATGGCATCTTGGAGTGAGTCTTGGAGGGAGATATGTTAGAGGCTTGAGGCGGGACGGATCCAGAAGGAGGCTGAGCTTGGAGCCTGTAGAGGTTTCTCAGGTGATATTACTCTTTTTGTACTTTCTATTTGTCTAATAAAGAAACACGTCTTGATTCCCGATATGCTTCTTCTTTATTTTAATGATGTTCATGTTTGAATTTCATGTATGAATGGATGTCTAAAAGTTCATAACTAACTCATTTCTTGTATAACATAAAGATGATTTTTGTATAAATCTTTGTCCATATACTACTGCATTCTTTGGAATTGTTGGTTTTGCAGGGCAAAGGAGCGAAAGGGACGTGAAGAAGGGTTTGGACCCTTGAGGAACTACCCAAACATAGGACCTGAGGTACGTCCTTCTTACCTTAGAATTAGCTTTTGCTAGCATAATGGCTGTGTATGTGCTGTTTCTTTGTTTAGACAACTTTCAGTCTGCTAGGGTTCCACCCAAAATCCCTAGGGGATAAAATCCCTCAACATTACATATTCCATTCGATGTCTATTATATGATCTCTTTCAATTTGATAAACAGAATTCATATCACATGCTCCGTTTTGGGGAAGTTTTCATAGTCTATTCATTTTTCTTCAGTTTAGGAAGAATTCATCTTTCACGCTCTTTCTAGCTCCTCACCAATATAAATCATCCCATCCCAAGAAACCCTAATGTGATAGCCTACCTACCTACCTTGCCCCATTGAATGGATTGTAACCCTAATCTTATTTGCACTGACCAACCTCTTGGACCTAATATCCTCATCCAACCAAAACCCAATAAAATCAAATAAAAACAACCTCTACACTCATACCTAGCCTAAAAACCCTAATTTATGCAGCCCTCTTGGTTGTGACCTTATGGAGAGAGCTCTCTCTGACTTGGTAAGGCTAGCTACCAAGCCAAATGATTTGTTTGTGGTTACCTCTGTTGAGATTTCTTCTTCAGCCCTAGAAATCTGGCGGAGTGATAACATACTGGCATCATTGTCGGGGATCGAAAGATTCATTTTCCGTGGGTGTATGACAAAGTTTAGATATAATTGTTGATAGTGGATAGTGATCAGGCGCACAGAGGCTAAAATCATTCATCTCCCGACTCCAAATCAGTTTTGAAATCAAATCCAAAGACTCCACTGGAGGATGAACCTTTCCAAGAAATATGAAAGGACAACATGGGAAGATCAGGCATTCAACTTGGACTATTATTCAAGACATCATGTTCTTTATCATGAAATATTTCTTCTCTTTTCCTAAGAATGTGCAGAAAATTATCCAAGGTTTATTATGTTTGAGAAAATATCATGGACCTCCGTTCGATTCCTCTCCTTTGAAGGTTGTAAATACAAAAACCTCGTATGCCTTTGATCATTGTCCAAACCCTTTTTCTAAATCTTATGATGATCATCTTCAAATTGATGAACCTCAAGATATCATGACTAATCCTACAGCTTCTATACATACTCCTACACCTTGTAAAATTCCAGATAGATACAAACTACACATCTTACCTCCTAGTCTCCATGATTTCCCTGAAAATCATTACTTATATTTGTCGAGGTTTTATGGTGAATGTGACAACATCATTGTTCAAAGACATATGCAGAATTTTGAGACTTTTCTTGACCTTTTTGAAGTTGACAAAGAGGATGTCAGTATCAAGCTATTTGCTATTGCTTTGCAAGGCAAAGTCAAGAGTTGGTTTAAAAACCTACCTGCTGCAAGCATGTCAGATTTCGCGCAGTTTGTCAAAGTTTTCCTTGACTAGTGGGTGGTGAAAGAAAACCATTTCTTGATTATAGAAGAGTATGACCACCTGAAAAGATAGCTAGGGGAGACAATACAACAAGTTTCTGCTAGATTCAATCAAATATATTGTTCGATACCTGCTGATATAAGACCTCCTCCTAACTCAGCTCTCTTACATTACCCAGATGCCTTTGATTCGGAAATGATGTTTCAATTGAGAGAAAGGAACCTTGCAACACTTGAAGAGATGCAGAACAGTGCAGTAGATGTAGAGGCTAATATATTGATCAGAAGGGCAAAGTTGAAGGAAGAAGAGAGGGAGAACATTACAAAGCACCTCACATCTTCAGAGGTAAATCTCAATATTTTGGTAAGTACAATAGAGGAAATGATGCAAAATATCTCTATGAGAGATGAATTTTTCATTCAAGATCACCATGACCCACTTATTGCAGAAGAAGAAAAATTTTTTGGCCTTAAACACTTTTTTGCTAATCCCAGCTACCTTAGATCAAAAAATGGATTTGTAGATCAACCCGAGGAGAAGAAATCTGCTGATCTAATGTGTATGTTTGATGACATTTGTTCTTTTAATGATTTTCCAAAGTTTGATCAGTATGATGATGATTATGTTCTCCAAATTGAAGCTAATTCTATAGAGAAATCAGTAGCTGGTTTGTGGGAGGAAGAAGTTCAGTTTCAGTAGCTCAAATATAGTGATCAGCCAATGCATATTAGTTATGGCAATGAGGAGGAAGTGCAGAAAATTTGGAAGTGAAGGATCTTTTCCTCTTTTGTTTTACTTCATTTAAGTTCATTAGAGACAACTTTTATGCAATCAGAAATCAACAATCATTAAGTTTTGATCTTCACAATCAAGAGGATAATGAAATTCTTGATCAGAGCTTCCCTACCCTTGTGTTTTTCCTCATTTTCAAAAATAAGAGAAACCTGTAAGCAAGCAGATAAGTGAGTGGTCAATACTATAAATGATAAACCTTCTCCTGAAATGGTTGAGGAGATCATTTGTGACTTAGAATCCTCCTTAGCTCTAGATTTGTAGCCATCAAGTTCCATTGAATTTCAAATTGTAGATGAAGGCTTGGAAGTTGAAACATGTGATAAAATGATGCAACATGATTCTGTACCATTATGTTTTGAAGAATTTCAGTTTTTAAAGGAAAATTTTCATAATATCTCTAAAGAAAAGGAAGAGAAACCTTTAGAAAGTCATGTAGTCTCATTAGTACCAATGGAAAATAGGTTGCAACAATATTTTCAAGTATTTCATCACCCTATAGCTGATGTGTTGGATGATATATGCAGTAAAAGTCCTTCTCCATTAGCTAAATATGACCCTGAAAGGAGTGTTGATATAAACTTGATCTGACAGATGATTTCATTGTCTTGTTCAATAAGAGTCTCATTACAATGCTCATCCAAACATTTGCATTCATATCAAGAAAGTAAGGGTAAAGATGAAAGTTCATATTCATGTCATGAAGACTACCTAGAATATAGCAGTAATGTATTATATGGGTTGGAAATCAATATGAATTCGTATGAAGATCCTTTTGTAGCATTCTTGAGGTCAGTTGGTGGCCTCGCGCTTTGCAATTTCATTAAGATTCAATTTGATTACAAGTTTTCATGGGAGTTGCCTTTCAGTAGTTCTCACTTCTTGCTCATAAGCAAGCACTTGTTGAGAATTCAAAAAACAACCATAATGCTTATATGGTTTCATTGGTTATTCCATTTGACTTGATCAAGTGATGAATGGATCAGTTAGAGTAGGTTTTGTTGAATAAACTCAATTCTAAGCATCTTTTTCAGTTTGTCAGTTGTGTTTTAGTCTAAGTCAGTGCAGTTTATTCAGTCAAGTTTTTAGTATTCAGTTTGGTTTTTAGCCTTTGACTCCATGCCCAATGGATATGCACTTGGCCTACAGTGTTCTTGGCACTTCCAAGGAGCTACTATTCCATCTGGAGCCAATGTTAGTGTCAGTATTTGCATCCTTCCATCACTGATCAAATTAACTCTTTCATATAATTTTAGAGTCCCATTATGAAATTTTTGTCATTCCACTAGGTCATCATGCAAAAATTTGGTCACTAAACTTGGTTGAATTAGGGTTTCCTTTACTCCATTTAGAAATTTACCCCTTGCTGGCTCATTTCACCTTTTGCTGAGGTATACCATTAGTCATGACTTGTCTTCATCATGACAGCCATTTTTATCATAGTCACAGCCACTCAAAGTCTCCATTATGTCTTAGGGTTTATAGGGTCCACTAAAACACCATATCCTGCATAAAATACCAGCAAGTGGAGTAAGAATAAACAAGATTTCATCAGCAAAATAGTTTGTAATTTGAATATTCAAGCAAAAATGTAATTTTATGGTTTTAAGATGTAATAATTATCATGGTTCTAAGTGTTGTAAGTTCAAAGATCCATTAGCAAAAAGGAAGAGTTTTAAAGTCATTATGTTTCCAAATCCACCAAGAATATCAAATTAGAAGATCAAGCTCAAAGGTAAATTGTAAAATACAAGTCAAGTTTGAGAAAGAAAAAGTGGGTCCCAAGACAAATTTTGAAAATTAAACAAGTTATAAATGTCATCCTGTGTTTTTCCCTTTGGGACCCCTTCCCCTCACCCAATCCTTGAAATTCCAGTTTCCCCTACTTCCTAGCATCCCTCCTTACCTCCCAAAAGTTTCCTAACAATTTAGAAGCCCCCTATCCCATTTATTTCCCTTCATTCCTATAAATTTCCCAAATCCCCTGTTTTGCCTACACTAAACCCTAATTTCCTCTCCCATTGAGCTAAGGTTTGCTATGTTGGAAATAATACTGAGATGGGGGCTTGAATCAATATTAGAAATTTAACAATTTTTCACTTCCATAAACAGATTGATATATGCTACTTCTGTTAATCCAACCCGCGTATATATGCAATTGTGTTTAGAGAAAACTGTGTATATCTTACAAACTTATAATTTAGTTAGTTGATCATAATCTATGTATTAGAACCATAAAACAGTAATCAAGTGCAGTAAACACAGGCAATCACACACATTAACACAAGATATAAGGTGGAAACACATTTTGGGTGAAAACCACCTCCTGTAATTCGTCTCTATCTTCTTTTATTTATAAACGTTTTTTTACAATATTTTTGTACTGGTGCAGTCTTATACCGGTACGCAGGATTCTACCTGTAGAAGGCTACAACCTTCTCTCATTCTCCAGCTTCTCCTGGAAGGGAGCTACAACCCCCTTAGCTCTTGTACTAGCTGATGTACTAGTATGTAGGTGTTGACCTACAAAAGGCTACAACGTTCTCTTTTCTTCCAGGGACCACGTTTCATAAATTTTCAGACTGGATCCATCAATAACATCAATCAAACATCAAACCTATCTACATCAACCAATCTCCTTTGCACCAACCAAAACTGAATCAAACAATCACTTCTCTGAACGTTGTAACCAGAATACAGTAATAGTAACCAAAAACCAATCCTTAACCCAGAACACTAGAACAATAAATAGAAGTAGCTAAAACATATTTTATGAGACATACGCTACTTCAATATGTAGAAACTAAATGCATACGCTGTTATATTAAGGCAAACCTACATATATGCCATTTTGAATTACCGAACCAGCGTGTATATGTGCCTTTGCTATGCTAAACCTGCGTACAAATCTATAAAAGATAATTTACCCTTTCCAACTATTCAGACACCAACTATACCCAGATCATCAGATTTATAGATCAAGTCATGCGGCAAATATAACAGATCAAAATCACACAAAGATACTTCTCTTCAAGCCCTAAGTTCTTGACCCGTCAATAGAACTTATCCTTCTTCTAGTGCTGAGGTTCCTCCTTGATTCAAATCCAGCTATGCACCATAACCCAATGACCAGTATTCTAGATCTTGCTCTTCATAAGATATTCAATCCTTGAGTGCCGTTGCCTAATGATCTCCTTCCCATTTTACAGTCTTAGGCCTTACTCAATACTATGGTCCAAAACCACTTAGAACCCATACCTGCGTCCAACTCTTCAAACGAGATACCATAGTCCAAAACCATAGGTCCAAATACTAAGGACCAAAAACCAAGATTTCCAAATTGTACGTGCTTTTTTGTGCATGAAAGTGCGTGTATATGCAAACGTGCCTTTTGGTCTGTGAATCTACATGTATATGTGGCTTGGTCAATGGGAACCTGCATATACCTCCTTTTCATTTATTTTGAGAGCCTGTGAGCCTGAAATGTCATCTGAGTGATTTTCCGAGTGAGTTGCCATCAAGGACAATACATGTGCCATAGTGCCAATCCTGTGTCATAATGCCAACATGCTATGCAATCAAAGACATCTGAGAATAGGAGGACAAATGGAGGTCATATTAGTAAGTATGAGGCCACTCCAAATCATAAACATCATGTCTCCATCATTTTTCAAAAGAGTCATTCCAAGGGACAAAATCAATTGCCACACATAGGGCCAGGTTTTCTTAAAAGTATGTTTCCAACCAAACAGAGATTAATTTTACAAAACTGAGAGAGGTGTTTTACCATAATAGGCCCAGGAACAAAGATCTCCTTCCGTTTTTACACAGGTGTTATGGTTTTGGAGAAATGTAAAACATATAGGTGCTACAAGAGGTTTTCTGCACTTCTAGAGTGACCTTGGGAAAATCAAATTTTCGCCTAGCTGGTGTGTCCAAATGACTTTATGGATAACTCAAATGAAAATGAAACGGGAATAACTTTCCAATGAGCTATCATGAGCTCAACTTGGATTTGAGGAAGGCCTCCAAAAATGGTCTGCAAAAAGGTGTTGTGCATAGGGCACCTTGGCGCTATGCGCTGAGAAGTCTTGGGAGAAACACTTTTTGACATGTCAAATAAACTCCATTATGCAAACTAAATACATATATGGAAACTAGACAGGATAGATTTTCAACAAGCTATCCCAAGCTCAATTTGGACACCGAGAAGCCACTCAAAATCAAATTGCAACATGGAAGGCACTCCAGGCAAAGAGAAGATGCGCCTGGCACAAAAATGGTGTGTTTGACAAATGTATGATATTTTTCAATTTTCACTGCATTTTTGACTTTTATCTTGGGAAATAAAGTTTTTATTTATGTAATTGATGAAAGTAAATCTAATTATCATGTTTTTATTGTTACCTAGGTTAAATATATTAGACAAAAACTCATGATGAGGTGTAATGAACCAGTTCACTTAAGTTAGGGATGAGTCACTTGGACCTCTCTACACTTTAGATTTCAGCTTAGTCTTTGGTGGAATTGCTCCTCCTCTCATGGATTCGACCCCTGAGGCTGGGAGGAGTTCGTTTGAGGCCTATATCATATAATTTTTCAGTCATTTCACAAGTTGGGGAATCAGTTTGGATGTTGGCATATTGATCAGAGACTCTATTGTAATCACTTTGGTAGGAACTTTTTTTCCACTGGAAAAATCTGTAACTTTCATTATTGATTTGAAAATTACATTAATATCACTATGTATGTGCTTGAGGTCACTGTATAACAACGTGCCTGTTAGCCATCAAAAAGAGATCAGTTCCAACTTGAGATGTTCCACGCAGGGTCATCTTATACTTTGCAAAAAGATTACAAAAAAACCACATTGGCTCTTTTGCTGCTCAAAATGTTCTTAGATATTTACATAAATATTGTTCTAATCAATCAAAAAAGTTCATAAAGTTCATAAAGTTATTGTTCTGGTGCTTGCTGGTATCTCTGATCTATGTATGGACGGTGGTAATATTTGAATTCCCGCTGTCCATGTACTTCCGTGACTTCCCATACTCCTCGGTCCATTAGCATGGCCTCCTTGGATAGTCTGTCGACACTCGCATTGTGTTCCCTGTAGATGTGCAAACATGAGATATGATTAAATGCAGATTTGAATTCTTGAATCTCATGCAAAATGATACTGAGTGTGTGTATGTGACAGATTGCAATGTTGTTGAACCAGTTAATAATGATGTTTGAATCCCCAAATATGTTTATGCAAGTGATATTATGGCCCAATGCGAAATGGAGGAGGTGTCTGAGAGTAATAAGTTCAGCATAGTTGTTTGAGCCCGTGCCCAATCCTGCTTTGATTCTGTAGAAGTGCTGGTTTGATTTGTGAATAATGATGCCTCCTCCACAGCTCTGCTGGTTTGCTGCACCGTCGAAGAAAGCCCATGGGGTGGAATGGTTTATGGGGGGTGGCGGAAGGGAGCGTCGAACGTGTGCAGGAGGGGGCTCAGGGAGTTCATTGAATGCTGCAATGATGCGAGCTTCCAATAGGTTCCATTGAGCAGGTTTATCCTGAAAGACGATCTAGTTCCTCACCTTCCAAATGTGCCATGTTATTATGGCAGGAAGGCTCATTGTTTTATTGCCTTTGTGTCTCCTAGACCACTCTGACCACGCCTCCGTAATGTTTTGTCCTGCCTAGGTCCCGCTGTAGGCAATGGTGTTTTTAATAACAGCCCATAAATCCAGCACGACTATGCAAAGTAGGAACAGGTGTTCTGTGGATTCTGATGTGGATTTGCATAACGCACACCAGGTAGGACCATGGTGTGATCTGCGCTGAAGATTGTCCCCAGTGGGTACCTTATTCCTGAGTACGCACTAGAAGAAAAGCTTGGATCTCGGGGATGAGGATATCTTCCATAAATTTTGCCACCAGTCCAACAAAGTATCTGGTTTTTTGTGACTGATGAGGAGTGTGTAACCAGCCTTCGGGGTGTAAATTCCAAAGTCCGACTGACTCCAGATAAGCTCATCCTGCCCCTCTGTAATTCTTATGTGATATTTCTTCAGGGCCTCCCTGAATGATTCCCATGCTTGATGCCATTGCAGTGGGAGGTTCAGTTGCTGAGCTGATCGCCAAGCTTGTTGGAAAATATCAGAGGCTTCTTGGTCCGCTATGTGTGCAAACACCTTGATGTCATGAGTATATATATAATCAACTAATTCACACGGTAGTTGATGCCTTCCCCCACTGCCAGACCAAGGGTCAATGCCAATCCTGGCTTGGGCACCATCTCTGATCCTCCAAGCCAAATTGTCCCTGATCATGGGCATTGAGTGAATAACGGCTTTCCAAAAAGATGATGCTCCAGTATAATTCCAGGTGGGAAGCCTAATCCAATCCATGGTGTCAAGAGGCCAAATGTATTTATGGTACGAGAGACGAGTCCATAGGTTTTGGCTTGTTAGCAGGGCCCAACTCATCTTTGCTGCCAGTGCTTGTGCAAATAGTGGGAGATCTTTGAGTCCCCATCCTCCCCACTTCTTTGGGATGGCGATCTTCTGCCAGCTGATCCATGCGAATATCTGCTTGTCTTGACTACCTGCCCATAGATATCTATTACATATTTGCTGTAGCCGAGCAAGTGTATGTCTAGGGATCCATGCAAGAGCCATCCAAAATACCGGGGTGGCCTCCAGTACTGATTTAATGAGGATCAGCCTGCCTGCCCTTAATATGTACCTGTAGCTCCAGCATGTGAGGTGCTTTTCTAATTTCGATATCAACCAAGTCCAGTCGGCAATCCTTTGGCATGTGGGTTTTAACCAGAAGCCAAGGTATTTGAGACCCCTATCAATCGGATGAATTCTATAGGGAAAAGCCTGAAGGGCATGCTGAGATTCATTGACCGATGTGCGAGTCATTGTTATTGTGGATTTTGCTCTGTTAACCAGCATTCCTGTGGCTTGTGAGAAAATCTCCAGGATGCGAGAGAAAGTCATAATGTCTCTCATGCTTCCATCCAGAAGGATGAGTACATCATCCACAAATAGAAGGTGAGTGAGGTAGCATTATTCTGATATCTTGAGTCCCCGGAGAGTCCCTTCCCTTGTGGCTGAAATGATAAGGCGGCTCAATCCTTCCATAACCAGGAGAAACAATAGAGGAGAAAGAGGGCAACCCTGCCTCAGACCCCTTTCATAATGAAAGAAATGTGAAGAAGATCCATTAATCAGGATGCTAAATGAAGGGGTCGTGATACAGGCCATGATCCAATTAATGAAGGAGATTGGGAACCCCAGATGGATGAGGATCATCTTTATGTACAGCCAGCTGACCCTATCGAAGGCTTTAGAGAGATCTATCTTTAGAAGGGTGCTCTTGAGATGTTTGGTCCAGATGGAGTGTAAGGCCTCCTGGGCAGATCCAATGACTTCATGAATCTGCTTGTCCTCGAGAAAGGCGAATTGATGGGGGGCAATGTGTGAGGATAGTATGGGTTTAAGTCTATTGGCAATGATTTTTGAAATGATCTTATATAGGACATTACAGAGGGATATAGGGCGGAAATCATCAAAGGATGATGGAGAGTCCGACTTGGGGATGAGAGCAATGAATGTGGAGTTTATTGCATGGTATAAGGACCCCGATGTCCTGCATTCCTCAATCACACTAAGCAGATCCTGACCATTCTGTTCAAAGAAAGCAAGATAAAATTCAATTGTCCATCCGTCTAGTCCCGGACTCTTGTCCTTTTTGAACCATTTGAGAGTGATTTCCAATTCTTCCATGGTTACCGGGAGCATGAGTTCTTCTGAGTCTTCCTCATTTACAAATCTCGGAAAGTGTGAAGCCACTTCTATGATTTCAGAAAGTTTGCCCCCCGAGGATTTCTGAAAAGGCCTCGAAAGTGTGAGGTACCCAGCTGGGAAAGTTTGTTAAAATTATCAGCCACTCCCCCATCTGGTTGGGGCAGGCTCCAGATGGTGTTGGACACTTTCCTTCCTTTTGCAAAGTTGTGGAAGAATTTTGTGTTATCATCCCCTGCTTTTAACCAAATGGCCCTGCTACGTAACCTGAGGGACTCCTCCTTTTGTTTAAGTAATGTGGCCCTCTGATTTTCAAGTTCAATCAGCCGAGATTTTTCCACTGCCGATCTGAATCCCAGGTTTCTATCATCCAGTAGAGAGCTCAGCTCTTCTTCCACAGATATAAGCTGTGTCGCATCCCTTTTGTTCTTGTCCGTGGCCCAGTTAATGACAATGTGTTTTAACTCCGAGAGGTTCTTGCAGAAACCTCTAGCCAATGATGCCTCCCTATTGATAGGATGAGATTGCCAAAAATCAGATAAGAGCTTGATGAAGTCTTGATCTTGGAGCCAAGTATGATTGAATTTGTATGGAGCCTTTGGTTTTGCCAAAGGCCCAAGGATCTCCAAGTGGATGGGAGAGTGGTCCGATATACCCCCATATCCCACCCATTGTTTAAAGTAATGCAGTTCATGAATCAGACATCCCTTCAGAAGAAAACGGTCAAGTCTGCGAGCCAATGCAGCTTCTCCCACTCTCCTATTGCGCCATGTAGGCATGGGTTGTTGCATGGGGACGTCCACAAAGTCAGCTTGTTCAAGGGAATTCCTCATAAAGTCTGTGATTGAATCCACTTGTGCCATAGAGCTCCAAGATTCACGGAACCCCATCGAAAAATTCAGATCACCTCCCAGGATGGTATGGCTTGCAGTTAGCAGGGATAAATTTAACAGTCGATTCCAGAAGGGTTCTCTGTGCTGACAAGGTCCGTAAACATTCACAATATGGAATGCCACTCCCAGTTCTGCTGAGAATATGTCCGCCCCTAAGAACCCTTGCCCACCCCAGGAGGAATCAATTCTGATGGTTCTGGGGTTTATTCCAATTGCTAGCCCCCCCGATTGCCCCGAGGCATCTGAGGCCAAAAATTTCCAGCGAGGAGTCAAAGTGTTTAGGCATTGTACAATGGATGCAGCAGGGCCCAGGGTTTCTTGGAGAAAGATGATGTCTGGTAGCTCAGATTCAAAAATTCTCCGGATGGCTAGTTTTTTGGGTTCACTGGCCAAACCCCTGCAGTTAAATGATAGGCACTTCATGGAGGATCGCATTGTGTGGGGGTTGCTGCTCTAAGGACCCCTTCAATGGTAGACTGCCTTCCGGATGCAACTTCTGCACCGGCTTTCCAAATAGCTTTTGAGAGATCAGATTTACGACCCCTAGAGGTCTGATGCCCCAAATTCAGGGGTATGATGCCCAAACCCCCACAGGATCCCGAGATCAGAGGGCGAGGTCGGAGGGAGTATGGGTGAGATGATCTAGAGGAGGATGATAAAGATGGAGAGGATGGAATATGGGAAATGGAAGGCGGAGCGGTGGAATCATTTAGAGGGGGCACAGACGGGGGACAATGAGCCATAGTGCAGAATGCTGATGCAGATGGAGATGCAGATGTGCATTCGAAAGACAAAGAGACAGGGGTGTGACTAGTACCCGGAGTCTGTGATGCTTCCGCTGCTGCTCTTGCCCTTGTCAATGGAGGCGATGAAGGTCTCTGCTCCTTCCTCTTAGCTTTCGCCGGCGACTCCTGTGCAGGTGCCACACCCTGTGCTGTGTGGATGATGACCGGAGTAGCTTCCCGAGTGACCGAGGGCGAAATTTTGGGGGATGCTTCAGGGCTTTTGAGTAAAGGGAAATCCTTTTCTAAATGCCCTACTTGATGACAGTGATAGCATCGAAATGGAACGCCCTCATAGTCTAATAATTGGATCCTGCTGAATTTCCCCCAAGTTAGAGTAATATTCTTCTCCAGCCCTTCTCGAGTATCCAGGTGAACCAGGACATGGGCTAGGGTTCGTTGCTTGGATTCTATGTATGACCTGTCGTGATCTAGATACGTGCCTAGTGCATTTCCAATTCTTTGTAGAGCCTCTTCGCTCCAGTATTGAAGAGGGAGTCCCGACAGCCGAACCCACAGAGGACCAACCCCGATCTGTTCGCGCTCTAGATCGAACAGGGGGCTCCAATGCTTGAGCAGAACTGGAGTGGATTCAATATGCCAATATTTTGCAAGAACAAGGTCGATGTAGTCCTCCTTGGAGAAGTGAAGAGAAAACCAGCGTGCGGGAGAATGTGAACCTCAGGAAGATCTTTTAGCAGGTTGCCCCAAATCTCCTCCACCCATTTTGTCAATCTAGTCACAGTGTAGGTGCGTCCCCTCACATGTCCCACCAAAACCGATCGGGCCATGAGTGCCGCGCCCCCAAAATCGGCTGGATCTCCAAACAGGCCCGTAATCTCTTTGTCGGTCGCCTTTATGCACCTTGTCTTCTATTTCTTCGTGCGGGGAGCAGAGGGATGATCAACCAAAGGACTGGAAACACCTTCAGGAGGGGGGGCTTTACAGGCCTCACATTGACCGCAGGGGTGCTGAAACAGCCGGAGGGTCGAATCCCCGAGGATGGGGGGATGTGGGGAGCCAAAGACTGAGGGTTCGCAGACGGAGGCGGGTCACCCTGGGGGAAAATTGTATGATCAAAGGACAATACCTGGGGAGATAGAGAAGCCAGCAGCTGTTCCGTGCCGAGAGAAAGCGGGGGGGCGTCCAAACCGGGGGTGAAACCCGAGATCACAGAGGAAGGAGGGCAGTTAGGGTTAGGGTTAGGGTATGAGGGAGCCAATGAAGATACCGGGGAGCTGTGAATGGCTGAAACCGAGGCAGCAAAGTAAGGATTATCAAAGATAATGCGGTCCTCAAACGGATCTGCTGAATAATCTACCAGATCTTCCATGTGCCCGTCCATTCTGGCTACAGATGCGGTGAACGTGAATGGAGAAACGGCGGAGACGGCGACAGGGATGTGAGGTCGGTGGATGGTATCTAGACAAACCGACAACCGTACCCTATGCGAATATGTCTTCAAATAGGCACTAGACTTAGCCTAATCCTTCGCGTGTCTGCGGTTCCTGCTGTCGTCCGAAACCCATCGCTCCTTTCTGATTCAAAATCACTTTGGTAGGAACTTAATAAAATGTTGCAGCTATTTCTTTGGGATACCTATGGTATGGTTGTCTAGCATTGCTTTTTCTTCAGTTTTATTTGTATGAATTTATTTTTTGTCCATATTCCATTTCATGTCTATTATATGATATCTTTCAAGTTGATAAACAAAATTCATCTCACGTGCTCTATTTTGGGGAAGTTTTCATAGTCTGTTCATTTTTCTTCAGTTTAGCAAGAATTCATCATTCACACTCTTCCTAGATCCTCACCTATCTGAATCATCCCATCCCAAGAAACCCTAATGTGCTAGCCTACCTACCTACCTTTCCCCATTGAATGCACTGTAACCCTAATATTATTTGCGTTGACCTAGCCTCTTTCACCTAATATCCTCATCCAGTAAAAACCCAATCAAATCAATTCAAAAAAAACTCTCACTCATACCTAGCCTAAAAACACTAATATATTTAGCCCTCATGGTTGTGACCATGTGGAGAGAGACCTCTCTGACTTGGTATGGTTAGCTACCAAGCCATAATATTGGTTTGTGGTTACCTCTATTGGGATTGCTTCTTCAGCCTTAGAAATCTAGCAGAGTGATAATAGGGTGAATAGGAGGAGATCCATGAGGAGATCAGTCCCCATCTGCCCATGTGCTTATTTTCTTGTTTGGCGTACTGGAACCCAACAAACCATGGAGATAGTTGCGGAATCATGAAAAAATAGTAGAAGCATATTAATTTTGTAGCTATTGCAATCTTTTAACATAATAATAGGGCACATTAATAAATATGAAAGATAAGTAATCTAAGTACCTTAACATGTCAAAATCTATAGTTTGCTTCTTATTTGAGTTAACATAAATAACTAAAAGAGGAAAAATGAATGAAAAAAGTGTCAAAAACAAAATAGTCATGAGACTCTACATCAACTTCAATTCATTTAATCAGTTGGAAGATGAAGTGTTTGGTCAAGTCATGAAGATGGAGGTGCATTGTGCAACTGCAGTGCACTTTTGCTGCAAGAAGGTGGTTTGGGGTTTGAAGGTTTATGTTCACCCTAAAATTTTTCTCATGGATTTGAAATGTTGTATGGACCATTCCATTCCATTCCATCCCAATACCCTCATCATGCAATATGATGGCCGGAGATAGTATAAGCTTGGAGCATTATGCTTTCACATGGTCTTCATATTTTCACCATATCTCTTAAATCATGCACCTATTTTCCATTAAATTATTACATTAGATGCATGGTCATGAGATTAATATGATCACTTAATTTCAACTCAAAATGCTTCATGGTTTTTGAGAAATGAACCATCATAATCTACATCAATTTTTGGATTTTCTCGAGATTTGTGAGTTACATTTGGAACAATTTTGTTTTTTGGAGACATTTTATCATTATATTAAATTTATATCAAAAATTCAGCTCAATACAGCTTAATGTTTAGGATATATTAAAAAAATATCAGTCAATGTGCTTCTCTGTTATGTTTTTGCTCAACTGGGAGGTTGCATAGCACTAGGGTTGCGCTTTAACACGATCAGCCTTTTGAGCGAGCTTTTCATGTTAAGATATCTTGCAAAAAAAATTTATGATCATTTTAAATATTATGAAGCATTGTAGGGTTCATAGGCTCAATTTGGACTAAAAATTTAATCTAATATGCAAGGAAAATATTTTGTCAAGCAGTCCCTAGTTTTCAGAAAATAGTTATATTTTCACTTCATCAAATAGAGACAGAAATCCTAATGAGGAATTTAGTTCCTAGAGGTGGGAACATACTTGTATTAGTCTATTTATGACATGATTTTAATTAAGCAAAGGGTTGGTTCGTTAGTTTCAACATAAGGGACATTATGTACTACACTCATTTTGATATATTTTACAGTGAATGAAGACAAAGGTGGAATTTACAGGGATTATTTTGTTAGTTTTCTTCGGAGATGTGCTTTATTTATTTGTAAGTTATATCCTATAAAAATCATGCTTTTAAATGTATCCTCTTACTTAGTTAAACAAAGATATTGACTCAGAATTCACTCCAAATAGTTTTATGTTTCAGTTTGCTAGACATCTATGTTTTCTACTAAAATGGAAGCTACAACTCATCTTGGTGTTTGATGCTTTCTTTTTCATTTTCCATTTGTCTTCCACTCACCCTCATACAATGAATTTAAAGTAAAAAAAACTCGAAAGAGGCTACCTATCTTGCCCCTATAGAAGCTTCTCTTTCTCTTCATTTCATCACTAGAAACATAACCAGGTAGACATGACTCCATGTCCAACGGATCTGTCTCCTTTCCTACCAACAAATATTTGAAAAATTATACCCTACTAAGCACCATACCTAGCCTAATATCTGAGTAATTGAACATTCTACAAAGAGAGAGCCCTCTCAAAAGCTAGAGGGGATAGATTCTAGCTTGCAAGTGGTTTTGTGGTTTCCTCTGAGTTTCTCGCGTCAACCTGGAGAAGTTACGGGGAGATATCAGAGTCAAACCTAACAATTTTTTCTTTTACGAAAATAAATCCCTTGTGTCTCCCCTTGATAGAGAAAGAAATAAAAAAAATACTCCAATCTAAAATCATTGTACCCCTGAGATATTCAGATTGAGTGGCTAATCTAGTCACTTGTCAAGAAGAAAAATGGAGAGATCAGGTTGTGTGTGAACTTTGGAAACATAAATAGGGATTCTCTATAATATAATTACCCTTTTCCAAATATGGATTATAATTTTCAAAATGTGGTGGGGTCATCAAGACTGTCCATGATTGATGACTTCTATGGATACAACCAGATTGTTGTACATCCTAAGGATAAAAAAATTACCGCCTTCACAACCTTGGGGAACATTCATGTATATCATAATTCCTTTTGGTCTTATGAGCATTGGTGCCACCTTTCAAAAGGAAATGAATATAGCTTTTCTTGGGGAGAAGGGAAAATTTCTAGTTATTTACCTAGATGACATAACAATGTTCTCAAAGTATGATGAAGAACATTTACAACATTTGCAAAACGAATTTGAGAAATGCAAGAAGTATGGATTGTCCCTTAACAAAAAGAAGTCTCAATTTCTCTTCAGAGAAGGAAAATTTTTGGGGCATATATCTTCAAGGAAAGTAGTGAAAATTGAACCCAGAAGGATAGAAGCAATTAGTACCATCCCTTTACTAAGAAATAAAAATGAGATGCATGTATTCTTTGTTAACTAATCCTTCAAGATTATGTTTGTAAAAGAGTAATTAGATGTTAGTTTTTACTATTAGTTAATAAGTTTCCAAGACATAATTGTCTCGTACCTACCCTATGTTTGTATAAATGAATATATTCACAATCAATGCAATTTCTTTTTCATTGTGGAGTTTATTCTATCTTGTGATCAATTGTATCAAAGTATTAGTTGAGTTGTATATAAATTCCATGCCCTCATCCTTCTACCTTTCATTCTTTAATGAGTTCACTTACTCCTCCCACCACACTCCCTCTGGAATTGAATGTGTAGTGGATCACACAGTTAAAAGTTTTGCGGGTGCTTCATTAGTATGAGAACCGACTTATGGGAGTTTGGGCATTGGTATCAAAATTTGAGCCTACATGCAACAAATTCTTTCCTGTATGGAATCCCTTTGTTCGTGAGGTTCTTTGCTACCTATTGTGGTCAATCAAGCATGAGGATTATTGTGGAAATCCTTCTCGATGCTCTTTATATCTTCCGGAATTGAGCAGACCATGAAGGGGGAAAAATAAATAAGGCATTGAGCCTTAAAAACTCATTTGATCGAGTAACGACTAACTATGTGTGGAAAAAATGGTGCATGTCAAATTTGAGCTTGTACAGTGTCACTTCATTTATGACTGATTGAGGTGACGTTCAGTCTTGAAAACCCTGCTCAAAATGGAAGAAAATAGAGGTACATTGTTTACCCCTCTCTAACTTTTTTTAATATTATTTACTAGATAATTCTAAACCAAGATATTAACATTAGTTTGAAAGTTTATTCTTGTCATATGGAATCACTATAGCTACAACAAAATTATTGAACAATGGAATCATACTCACAGTCACTGGTAAAATTCATGGATAGGTGTTGTGTATTTTACATTGAGAGTTAGGTGATTAAGAAAAGTGTTCGTTTAAAAAAAAAATTAACAATAAAAAAAGCGGAGCAAATCATTTTAGGATTTTGAGAATTATTTAAATATTTTCCATAAAGTTATTTTTCAAAGCGACATAATGAATCTTGAACATAGATCTCTCCTAGGTTATTTTTGAAGACCACCATCAAACTACTAAGCCAATTTTTATTTAAAACAAAAGGAGAAAGGGATTTATATTTTCTTTTAGAGTATTTCACATATTTGAAAATTTGGAAAGGATTTGTTTGAAGAGTATTTTTGGTTGCAAACAATCATGACTTAATTTATATCAGTAGTTGGAGATGTGCTTAGCAGAAAGGAAAATGATCAAGAGAGGATGAGAAAGCTTAAAAGTGCCCTTATTTGGGAAGGCGTTTTTCAGTGAAAGAAAGATAGATATGACAAATAAATTGCACCTGAGCCACCTAATGACAAAAAGTAACGTGTAATTTGGGAGACAAATGACAAGAAGGCATATGCATTAATTACTGCATCAATGACAGAAGAGGTAAGTAGATATGTTATTTCTTGTGATGCTTCATTTGAAGCATTACAGAAGTTGAAGGAACTTTATGATTCGCATTCAGAACTTGAAATTATTCAGTTGTTGTTGAGATTGTTTAATTTCGATATGAAAGACAATGATCCTTTGAACATGGCCTCTGAAACAAAAGTTATTTTTCATGACATAAAATCCACTAGTGTTGAAGTATATTTGCAACTTACTAGTTTTATTAAAGTTCTCCACCATGTTTATTCACACTACTTGGAATATCTCCAAGAAAGTAAAAAAATAAAAGATATTACACTTGATAAACTAGTGAACAAAATTGTTGAGAGAGAAAAGGCCTCTAGGAAGAAAGAACCTCCACAAAATTATAATGTAGAAACTTTATTCCTTACAAAAAAGGATTATAAGTCTCATGGTCAAAATTCTAGAGGTGATAAAAGTACTAGAGGTCATGGTAGAAGAAATTATATATCCAGGGGGGTGGGGGAATAATCAAGGCGACAGATAATAAAATTATAGACAACAAAGAAATTTTAATGATAAACCAGCTATCAAATGTTTTAGATGTGGTAAAGTTGGTCACATTGTTGCTAATTGTAGAATTCCTTGGGAGAAAGTTAGTGAAAGCAAAGAATATTTGAATAAAAGGAAAGATCAGTCACTACCGGATACATCAGAGTCTGCACATTACATTGTCTCGTTGAAATTTAAATATTAATGATGTTGGAGTACTACATTTGCTTCAGGCAAGAAAATTGGATTTTGGATTCAGGAGCTACTGTCATATGACTTTTAGGAGAGATTGTTTTGAAACATTCAGTAACCAAGTTGATGGAGTAATATATTTTGCTGACAAATCTCAAATTAAACCTTTGGGAATTGGATCCATTTGTGTGAAGATACTAGAGATTGTAGATTATGTTCTACAGGATGCCCTTTACTTTCCAAAATTTCAATCAAATCTAATTTCTCTTATACATATTCGACAACAAGGGTATTCCATACATTTCTTTGATGGCATCATTGACATACGTAGAGAATATGATCATGCATTCATTATGATTAGTGTTGAAGAAGGTACACTTTTAAATTGAATGGCACATCATCTACTATAAATTCTCATGATAATTCTACTCTTTTAGCACACCAAAGTGATACTCTATCTTCTAGTTTATTATGTAATGCACATTTTGGTCACATTAATTATGACAGCATCAAAATTATGAGACAACAATGTATCAAAGGATTTCCCACAATTCTACGAAAATTGGAACCATGTGATGTTTGTATTTTGGGAAAACATTGTAAGAAACCTTTTCATAGTTCTTCTAGAGCTTCTAGAAAATTAGATCTCATACATTCATATTTATCTGGACATATGCTGGTTGCAACTGCTAATCTAAATAAATATGTGTTGATATTCATTGATTATTACTCAAGGATGTGTTGGTGTATTTGTTGAAAGATAAGTCACAAGTGGCTGAAGTTTTTAAAACTTTTCATTTGATAAAAAAAAATGAAACTCAAAATTTTCCTGAGCTTCGTGCACTCCTTTGGTTCGAAGGCCTCTCTCTCCCCTGTGGATCTCTCTCATGGCCCCTCTAAAGTCTGTTCCAAAGGAGGTTCACTCTCCTATTGCACCCACCTAATGAGGAAACCTCTGTGTTTTCTTGCCTTGTCTCCTCCCTCGACCCCCCTCGAGACCGTCCTACTGTGTCCAAGTTTGTTAAAAAGCTTGTGGATATCCTTGAGATAGTTCTTCCCCCCTTTATTCCTTGTAGAGTTTCTCTCTCTCTCTTTCTAAGAGGGGTATGGTTGGAAAATTTACCGACCTCTAGCCCTCTCCAAACACTATTCAGAAATGGGTTGAGAGAAACTGGTCTCACTCAACTCAAAGGAAAATATCAATTTGATATTGTGCAATATGCACCTTCACATTCTACTTTAAATCCAACAAAGACAGACACTTAATATTTATAAATGGTCCATATTTCATGGATAGTTGTTGGCATAGGGTCCCCAAGGTCAACTTTATGGTTAGCTAACTAAATTTTGTAAAAATTTTGTAAAGGATGTAAAGTCTCCACGAAATGTGGATGTGAAGCGTGCAGCTAGATAGCAGTCAAAGGGGCTTTAGCCCCTTATTTGGGTAAGTGATAAGTCAGTTTTTTAGACCCACCCATAGTCCATAGACCATGTTATTATATTGAAAAAAGCTATATATAGTTGAGTCATAGCGAGTCTAAGAGGAAGTAGACATGAACTATGTCAATGTAGAGATTGTTTGGGCAAGTGTTAAGGCAGGAAGACTCTGCTTCCTGGACTTAGGTGAAAGGGGAAGGCTCCTGCAGCCAAGTGCACAAGAGGCCTAGGTAAGTTTGTAGCTGAGTGCGCGGACCCCTGAAGATGAGTGAGTAGGGTGGAGAAGTCTGTAACTGAACCTTGAAACTTAATAACGGCTGATTTTGGAGAAATACCTTGTCTTTGAGTATTATTATTAATTTTGTTCATGTTATGTCATGTCGCTCAATGATATTTTTTTCATGGAATAATGTGTAAATGTTGCGCGAATATATTGTATCTATAATATTTATGCATGACTTGAATAATTATTTGTTTTTACGAAGATAAGGGTTGATTTTGCTATGATTTCTAATGAATTGGATAGATCTGCGGGAAGGCATATCTAGAGTTATTAATTAGTGAGCGAAAGTGGATAGTTTGCTTATTTGAAGTCCCTAAAGTATGATCACAAACCTCCGCAAAGGTCTAGAATTCATTTTCCCAAAGTTGTAGTAGCAAGCCATAGAGTGATTACGATATGTACGAAGAAATATCTAAGCCATGAGGGCTTAAGACCACTTATCACATTGTCTTTGGATGTAGAAACCTAGTTTTAACATCCCTCAATACTAGTTCGGGTGTGACTACAGCCTGCGTTATGCAGGTTGTTGCCGAAAGGGCCAATAATCATGCTTTTGTTGGTTGGCGTGAAGAACTCTGAACCTGGGCCAGACCACCTTAAGCCAACAAATGGTTCTACTGTCGGGATCAAGATCTATCTAAGAGATGTGTGACAAATGGTTTCCTACAAAGAAAGAGATTGACAAGTGGATTGATCGACACGTGCATGCATTCACAGATTAAGAGAATAGGAGCCCTAAATTATCTAACGAGCAGTGATTCCAGAGATTTTTATACACAGATGAGATTGACGCACTCTTCTGTTTCTTCCCTGATGAACTACAAAAGTGGTTGTCTAAATTGGTTCATGGTCAAGAGATGTGGAGGCTTGATAGTCCTATACTGTGGACTCCTAAACTGGTACAATATCTCGAGGCATCAGGAAGCAAGATCACATGGGCTGTGGATCACTAAATTGATCGAACACTGGGAAGCTTTGTGACTTATTTTGTGATCAACAGAAATATTAGCTATAGCAGAGCAGAATGAAGGCTTTTTAAAGGACCATGAGGTAAGTATTTAAAATAATTAAAGAGTGGGATTAAAATGTTGTTATGTGAAAAGAGGGTTATGCAGTTACCTTGATTTTTGGGGCTGCGTGAAGTGGGATATTCTTTAGAATAAATGAAGGATGAAGCCCGGAATATAGTCCACTCATTGAACCCCCATCAAGTAATGACGAAGGGACGATGCTAAATACACCGTGAAGTGAACTTCAGTTAATTACGCAGGGTATCCCAAGGATACCTCATCCATCCACTTCACCTCCACCTCCGCCTCTGCCTTATACACCTACACCTTCATCCTATCCACCTCCATTTCCACCATTCAACATGGTGAATGCGATGAATATGTCGATATTTAAAGGAGTAGGGAGTGAAGATCCTGAAAAGTTTTGGTTTGTCGTAGGAGTTATATGGACAACACAACAAATTATGGATGATAACATCAATAAAGCACAGTTGGTTACATCCTTACAGGATCACGCATTAACATGGTACATCAAGTATTGCACTAATTTCCCCAATGTGACATTAGTGGAGACCCAACAAGCTTTGAATAAGGAGTTCAGTAAACCTAAGTCATAGGGGTAGTCAGTAATTGAGTTTAAAAAAATCCAATAGAAGATAGATTAGACACCTTGGGATTTCAATCAAAGGTTGGAAATCCTAATCGGGCAGGCCAATATCATAATCATAGATTCCCAATGTTGCAGCTAGTATATAGCATTGCTCTTGCTGCATTTGAGAGTTCCTTTACCACAACAAAATATAGAAATGCAAGTTGAAGCTTTGGAATTTGTGATGAGGCTAGATGCCTCACCCATATAGGACATGAACCTAGGAGTGCAATAGATTCACTCACAGCTAGAAAGCTTGCACTTGGAGTTGCAGAGCCTGAAAAAGGGAAAGGAGACCAAGTCAGAGGTGACTTCTGAGGGCATGTGTTTGAAGTGGAAGAGCCATGGACATGATAAGGACCGTTTCCCAGTCTATAAGTACTATATTATTGGGGGAGGGCATGTTCCCATGAAATTAGAGAATAACGTTGGGCTGATTACAGGAGCTGCACTGTGGTGCGTTATCTGTTAGGTTACATGGAAGCATGTCACTGATAACAACCATCTACTACAGAAGTTTGTACAGACCCCTCAATGTTTGTTTTGCAATTTTTGTAAATCCGTGAGACATGATGAACGCCATTGTAGGAGTTATGAGCTAATGATGGATAGAACCTGTACCCATTAGATGTAGGTAGGGAACTGGCCTCAAGATCAGGGCACAAGAGTTGCGTGTGGAGGATTCCAAGGTCGAGGATGAGGAAGAGGAGGAGGATCAGGTCAAGGGTGTGGGCAAGTAATCTTCTATAACATTGGTGAAGCAGGGCACTTTGCGTGAGATTGTACAAACCCCATGCATCCATCATGTCACTATTGTCAATAATTTGATCATATCATAGATGAATGTTCAATCCTTATGGAAAAGATGCAAGAAAATAAGGTGCAGCCCCAGTAGCCTACACAAAATGTTCAAATGATGAGGATTGAGCTCCGCGAAGAAGATCACAGCATAAATATAGTAACCAAAAGTTGTATGGCGACTGGTGCATATAAAGGTAAGCAACCCGAGGATGAAGGGTGGGTGCGCAAGAAGGAAGTATAATTTGATCTTAATCACGCTAAAGAAACCATCACAGAAGCCAAGAAGAACGTTGATGAGGCCTCTACCTCAGGAAGTTAGGATTAAATGTCAGACACTAACACGATGCGAGAAGTATATCCTTCAATACTAGCTACTTTTATGAAGACTTGTATAAAGTTACTGCATGATCAGAAAGCGATAGAAAGGTTACAATAATTAATCGATAAATGTGCAAATAAGGAGAATAATTGCACTGAACTACACATGATGAGGAAAATTGGTAAGCATAAGAATCAAGCGGGGTGCAAGATAATCATATGATCCACAAAAAACTTCAAATTCAAATATAAATGTCTCAAGATCTTCACTCCTTAATCCATGAAAGTTGGGAAGGATAGAGGGTGAGATGTTTTTCATTGTTACAGTTGTATCTTCATTGAGGATTGGAAACCCAAAGTGTTCCAGATTTATATCCTCTCCTCTTCTTCTTCCTCCACCTCTTCCACCTCCTCTTCCCTCTCCAATCATAGGTCGTTCACCATTTAAATTATGTACTTCTCCTTCCCCTTCTCTAGCCATTGTAGATTCTTCAAAAATAATATAAGGTTTTGGTTCTGGTCATAAGATTGGCTTTTCAACTTCCTCTAGTTCCTTTGGTTCTTCTATCAATGGTTTGAAGTAGGTTTCTTTGGAGATGTGATTTATTTCTTTGTAACTTATCTTCTATAACAATCATAATTTGAAATGTATCCTCTTGTTTAGTTAAACAAAGATATTGACTTAGAATTCACTATAAATAGTGCTCTATTTCAGTTTGCTAGACATCTATGTTTTCTGATAAAATGGAAATTACAACTCATTTTGGTGTTTGATGCTTTTTTTTCATTTTACATTTTTCTTCCACTCACCCTCCTACAATAAATTTAAAGTAAAAACACTCCAAAGATACTACGTACCTTGCCCCTGTAGAAGCTCCTCTTTCTCTTCATTTCATCACTAGAAACATAATTAGGTAGACATGACTCCAAGTCCAATGGATCTGTCTCCTTTCCCACCAACAAATATTTGAAAAATTATGCCCTACTGAGCACCATACCTAGCCTAATATCTGAGTAATTGAACATTCTAGAGAGAGATAGCGCTCTCTAAAGCCAGAAGGGCTAGATTCTAGCTTACACGTGGTTTTGTGTTTACCTCTGAGTTTCTCTCGTCAACCTGGAAAAATTATGGAGAGATAACAGAGTCAAACCTCAAAAACAAAAGAATAGGAAAATAAATCCCTTGCTTGTCCTCTTGATAGAGAAAGAAATCAGAAACATACTCCAAGCTAAAATCGTCATACCATTGAGATATTCAGATTGGGTGGCTAATCTAGTCCCTGTCAGGAAGAAAAATGGAGAGATCAGGTTGTGTGTGGACATTGGAAACCTGAATAGGGCTTCTCTAAAATATAATTACCCTTTTCGAAATATTGATTATAATTTTCAAAAGGTGGCGGGGTCATCAAGATTGTCCATGATTGATGACTTCTCTAGGTACAACCAGATTGTTATGCATCCTAAGGATTAGAAAATGACCACCTTCACCACACCTTGGGGAACATTCATGTATATCATAATTCCTTTTGGTATTATGAGCGTTGGTGCCACCTTTCAAAAGGAAATGAATATAGCTTTTCTTGGGGAGAAGGAAAAATTTCTGGGTATTGACCTGGATGACATAACAATGTTCTCAAAGTATGATGAAGAACATTTACAGCATTTGCAAAACACATTTGAGAAATACAAGAAGTATGGATTGTCCCTTAACACAAAGAAGTCCCAATTTTCCTCAAAGAAGGAAACTTTTTGGGGCATATAGTTTCAAGGGAAGGAGTGCAAATTGAACCCAAAAAGGTAGAAGCAATTAGTACCATCCCTTTACTAAGAAATAAAAATGAGATACATGTCTTCTTTGTTAACTAATCCTTCAGGATTATGTTTGTAAATGAGTAATCAATTGTTATATTTTAATGTCAGTTAATAAGTTACCAAGACAGAATTGTCTCGTACCTACCCTATGTTTGTATAAATGAAAACATAGGTACATTGTTTACCACTGTCTAATTTTTTTATATTATTCAATGAATAATTCTAAACAGTGATTTCGACATTTTAGTTTGAAAGTTTCTTCTTGTGATATTAAATCACTATAAGTACAACAAAATTATTGAACAATGGAATCATACTCAATCACTAGTAAAATTGATGGATAGGTGTTTTGTATTTTACATTGAGTGTTAGGTGATTAAGAAAGTGTTGGTTTAAAAATAAAAATAAAAAATTAACAATAAAAAAGGCAGAGCACATCATTTCAGGATTTTGAGAATTATTTTAATCTTTTCCATAAAGTTATTTTTCAAAAGGAGACAGTGAAGCTTGAACCTAGCTCTCACCTAGGTTATTTTTTAAGGTCACCATCAAACCACTAAGCCAATTTTTATTTAAAAAAAGAGGAGAAATGGATTTATATTTTACTTTAGAGTATTGCACATATTTGAAAATTTTAAAAGGATTTGGTTTAAGAGTATTTTTAGTTGCAAACAATCATGACTTGATTGATATCAATAGTTGTACTTGTGCTTAGCGGAAAGGAAAATGATCAAGAGAGAATTAGAAATCTTAAACGTGCCCCTATTTTCAACGACTTGTGGGAAGGAGTCTGTTAAGGAAAGAAATATAGATTTGAAAAAGAAATTGCACCTGAGCCACCTAATGATGAAAAGGAACATGTAATTTGGGAGAGAAATGACAAGAAGGCATATGCATTAATTATTGCATCAATGACAGAAGAGGTAAGTAGATATGTTATTTCTTGTGATGCTTCATTTGAAGCATTACAGAAGTTGAAGGAACTTTATGATTCACATTTAGAACTTGAAATTATTCAGTTGTTGTTGAGATTGTTTAATTTCGAGATGAAAGACAATGATCCTTTGAAGATGGCCTCTGAAACAAAAGTTACTTTTCATGACATAGAGTCCACTAGTGTTGAAGTATATTTGCAACTTACTAGTTTTATTAAAGTTATCCACCATGTCTATTCACACTACTTAGAATATCTCCAAGATAGTGGAAAATTGAAAGATATTACATTTGATAAACTAGTGAACAAAATTGTTGAGAGAGAAAAGGCCTTTAGGAAGAAAGAACCTCCACAAAATTATAACGTAGAAACTTTATGCCTTAAACAAAAGGATCAAAAGTCTCATGGTCAAAATCATATAGGTGATAAAAGTAATAGAGGTCGTGGTAGAAGAAATTATATATCCAGGGGGGCAAAAATAATCAATGAGACAGATAATAAAATTATAGACAACAATTTTTTTTAATGATAAATCAGCTACCAAATGTTTTAGATGTGGTAAAATTTGTCACATTGCTGCTAATTGTAGAATTCCTTGGGAGAAAGTCAGTGAAAGGAGAGAATAGTTGAATGAAAGGAAAGACTAGTCACCACCAGATACATCAAAGTCTGCACAATGTAAATTTCCCATTGAAATTTTAATATTAATTATGTTTTTAGTACTGCATTTTCTTCATGGCAAGATAGTTGGATTTTTTATTCAGGACCTACATGTCATATGACTTTTAGGAGATATCTTTTTTGGAACATTCAGTAACCAAGTTGATGGAGTAGTATATTTTGCTGACAAATCTCAAATTAAGCCTTTAGGAATTGGATCCATTCGTTTGAATATACTAAAGCTTGCAGATGATGTTTTACAAGATGTCATTTACATCCCAAAATTTCAATGAAATCTAATGTCTCTTATACATATTCGACAATAAGAGTATTCCATACATATCTTCGATGGCATCATTGAGATACATAGAGAATATGATCATGAATTCACTATGATCAGTGTTAAATAAGGTATACTTTCAAAACTGAATGCACATCATCTACTTTAAATTCTCATGATAATTCTACTCTTTTAGCACAACAAAGTCATACTCTATCTTCCAGTTTATTATGGCATGCACATTTTGGTCACATTAATTATGACAGCATCAAAATTATGAGACAACAAGGTATCAAAGGATATCCTACAATTCTACGAAAGATGGCACCATGTGATGTTTGTATTTAATTGGGAAAACATTGTAAGAAACCTTTTCATAGTTATTCTTCTAGAGCTTCTAGAAAATTAGGTCTCATATATTCATATTTATCTGAACATATGCATGTTGCAACTTCTAATGGAAATAAATATGTGATGACATTAATTGATGATTACTCGAGAATGTGTTGGGTGTATTTGTTGAAAGATAACTCACAAGTGTTTGAAGTTTTTAAAACTTTTCATTTGATGAAAAAAAATGAAACTCAAAATATTCCTGAGCTTCGCACACTCCTCTGGTTCGAAGGCCTATCTCTCCCCTGTGGATCTCTCTCATGGCACCTCTAGATTCTGTTCCAAAGGAGTTTCACTCTCCTGCTGCAGTCCCCTCATGAGGCAGGCTCTGTGTTTTCTTGCCTTGTCTCCTCCCTCTGCCCCCCTCAAGATCATCCTACTATGTCCAAGTTTGTTAAAAAACTTGTGGATATCCCTGAGATCATTCTTCCCCCCTCTCTTCCTTATAGATTTTCTCTCTCTCTTTCTAAGAAGGGTCTAGTTGGGCAGTTTACTAGCCTCTGGTCGTCTCCAAAAACTATTCAAAAATGGGTTGAGATAAACTAGTCTCACTCAACAAAAAGGAAAATATCAATTTTATTTTGTGGAATAGGCTTCTTCACATTCTACTTTGAATCCAATGAAGATAGAGACTTAATATTTAGAAATAGTCCTTATTTCATGGATAGCTATTGGGATAGGGTCCCCAGGGTCACTTTTCGGGTTAATTAACCAAATTTTGTAAAAGTTTTGTAAAGGATGTAAAGTCTCCACGAAATGTGGATGCGAAGCGCAAAGCTAGATAAGAGTCAAAGGGGCTTTAGCCCCTTGTTTGGTTAAGTGATAGGTTAGTTTTTATGACTCACCCATTGTCCACGGACCATGGTATTGTATTGAAAAAAGATATATATAGTTGAGTCATAGTGATTTTAAGAGGGAGTAGAAATGAACTAAGTCAAGATAGAGAATGTTTGGGCAAGTGTTAAGGCGGGAAGGCTCTGCTTCCTATACTTAGGCGAAAGGGGAAGGCTCCTACAGCTTAGTCTGAAGGAGGCCTGGGTAAGTCCGTAGCTGAGTGAGTGGACCCCTGCAGCTGAGCGCATAGGGTGGAGAAGTCTGTAACCAAACGTTGAAACTTAACAAGGACTGATTTTGGTGAAATACCTTGTATTTGAGTATTATTATTAATTTTGTTCATGTTATGTTATGTCTCTCAATGATATGTTTTTCTTGGATAATGTGTAAATGTTGCTTGAATCTATTGTGTCTATAATATTTATGCATGGCTTGAATAATTATCTATTTTCGCAAAGATAAGGGTTGATTCTGCTATGACTTTTGGTGAATTGGATAGATCTGTGTGAAGAAATATATAGGGCTATTAATTAGTGCATGAAAGTGGACAGTTTGCTTCTTTTGAAGTCCCTAAATTCTGATCACAGACCTCCATGAAGGTCTAGAAGTTGCTTTCCTCGAGTTACAGTAGCGAGTCATAGAAGAATATTGATGTGTGCGAAGGAAGATCTGAGCCACAAGGGCTTAAGATCACTTATCACATCGTCTCTGGATGTAGAAACCTAGTTCTACATCCCTTAATACTACTTCAGTGAGAGTACATTCTGCACTATGCAGCCTGTTTCTCAAGGGGCCAGCAATTAGGGTGTTTTTGGTTGGCATGAACAACTCTGAACCTGGGTCAAGGAAAAATGGTTTCCTATGAAGAAAGAGATTGACAAGTGGATTGATTGAAACATGCATGCATTCATAGCTTAAGAGAATAGGAGCCCCATATTATCCAAGTAGCAATGGCTACAAAGTTTTTTATACACAGACGAGACCGACGTGTTCTTTTGTTTCTTCCCTAACGAACTACATGCGTTGTTGTCTAAATTCGTCGATAGTCAAGGGATGTGGAGACTTTACATTCCTATAGTGTGGAATCCTGAATTGGTGAAATGTTTGGAGGCATCAGGAAGTAATATCATGCAGGTTGTGGATCACTAGATTGATCGAACACTTGGAAGTTTTGTGACTTATTTCTCAATCGACAGAAATATCAGTTATAGCGAAGTGGAACAAATGCTTTTTAAAGGAATACAAGGTAATTATTTGAAATCATTAAAGACTCGGATTAAAATGTTGTTATGTGAAAATAGGGTCATGTAATTACCTTGATTTTTGGGGCTACGTGAAGTGGGATATTCTTTAAAGGAAATGGAAGATCAAACCCATAATATAGTCCACTCATTGAACCCCCTTTAAGTGACGATGAAGGGATGGTGCTAACTACACCACGATGTGTAGTTCAGTTAATTACACAAGGTATCTTAAGGATAACTCATCCATCCAATCCATCTCCACCTCTACCTCAGCCTCATACACCTACACCTTCACCCCCTCCGCCTCCATTTCCACCATTCAACATGGCAAACGCTGTGAATATGTCGATTTTTAAAGTAGTAGGGAGCGAAGATCTCGAATAGTTTTGGTTTGTCACAAGACTTACATGAACAACACAACAAATTATGGATGATAACATCAAGAAAGTGCAACTGGTTACAGCCTTACAGGATCGCACATTAACATGATACATCAAGTATTGCATTGATTTCCCCAACACAACGTTGGTGGAGACCCAACAAGCTTTGAATAAGGAGTTCAGTAAGCCTAAGTCAGAGGCGCAATCAATAATTGAGTTTAAGGAAATCCGATAGAAGGTAGATGAGACACCTTGGGATTTCGATCAGATATTGAAATGCCTGATCAGACAGGCCAACATGATAATCACGTATTCCCATCATCATGTTTGGTATATATCATTTCTCTTGCCGCATTTGAGAGTGCATATGTCACAACAAAAGATAGAAATGCAATTTGAAGCTTTGGAAAATTGCAATGAGGCTTGATGCCTCGCCCATACAGGACACAATCGTAGGAGTGAAACAGATTCACTCACAACTAGAAAGCCTGCACTCGGATTTGTAGAGCCTAAAAAAAGCAAAGGAGACCCAGCCGGATGTGACTACTAAGGTCTGGTGTTTGAAGTGTAAGAGCCATGGACATGATAGGGACCATTGCCCAGTCTATAAAAACTATATTATTGGCAGAGGGCATGTTCCCATGAAACTAGAGAATAACATTGGGCTGAGTATGGGACTTGCACTGTGGTGAGCTATTTGTTAGGTTAGAGGATAGCATGCCATTGATAACTGCCATCTACTATCGAAGTTCATACAGACCCCTCAGTAGTTTTTTTATAATTTTTGTAAATATGTGGGACATGATGAATGCCATTGTAGGAGTTACGATATAATGATGGATAGAACCCGTACCTATTGGATGCAGGCTTAGAACTGACCTCAAGATTAGGGCACAAGAGTTACACGTGGAGGATTCCAAGGTCTAGGAAAAAGAAGAGGAGGAGGACCAGGTCGAGGGCGTGGGAAGGTAATCTGTTATAACTGTGGCAAAGCAGGGAACTTCACGCAAGATTGTACAAACCCCACACATCCATCATGTTAGCATTTTTGATAGTTTGACCATATCATAGAGGAATGTTTGGTCCTTATGGAAAAGATGTAAGAAACGAACGTGCAGCCCAACAGCCTCCACAAAACATTCAAATGCTAAGGTTTGATCCCCGCAAAGAAGATTACAGTGTAACTATAGTGACCAAAAGTGGTATGGTGACTGGTGCAAATAAAGGTAAATAGCCTGAGGATGAAGGGTGGGTGTGCAAGGATGTTGAGAAGGAAACATACTTTTATCTTAATCACTCTAAATAAACCTTCATGGAAGACAAGAAGAATGTTGATGAAGCCTCTACCTTAGGAAGTCAAGAGAAAATGCTAGAGACTAGCGCGACGTAAGAAGTAGATCCCTTAGTACTAGCTACTTTTCTGAAGACTTCTATGAAGTTACTGCATGATTAGAAAGCAGTAGAAGGGTTGCAATAATTAATAGATAAATGTGCAAATAAGGAGAAGACTCTCGTTGAACAACACGTTGTGAGGAAAATTTTAAGCATAAGAAGTGCATGAGGCACAAAATGATCATATGATCTACACAAAACTTCAAATTAAAAAAGAAATGTCTCTAGATCTTCACTCCTTAATGCATGAAAGTTTGGAAGGATAGAGGGTGAGATGTTTTTCATTTTTATATTTGTATCTTCATCGAGGATTGGAAATCGAAAGGGTTATGGATTTATATCCTCTCCTCTTCCTCTTCCTCCACCTCTTCCACCTCCTCTTCCCCCTCCAATCCTAGGTTTTTCACCATTTAAACTATGTACCTCTCCTTCCCCTTCTCCAGCCATTGTAGATTCTTCAAAACTAATATAAGGTTTTGGTTCTAGTTCTAAGATTAGCTTTTCAGCTTCTTCTAGTTCCTCTATTTCTTCTATCAATGGTTTGAAGTAGGTTTCTTCTTCCTCTTCTTCAATAGGGACTTCCAACTATCGAGCTGGAAGTTGTTCTCTAGTTGAAGATAGGAAAATTATTCCTGTTGTTGGGGATATGGGATCCTCTTCTATTATGGATTATGTTGATGAAGTTGGTGAATCTCTAGGTTGGATTTCAGATATTAATACCTCAAGAAGTTTATGTTTTCCTATTATGGATCAAATTCAAGTTTGTGTGGGTGGCGTGGTACTACGAGGTCATGGAGGGGTAAGATATGTTGTTGGAATTAATCTCTTTCCTCTACCTACAAATTTACCCCTAGAGTCTCCTTCCCTATGAATATCATGTTTCTTTATTGTTTTTTGTTATATTTTTTTTATATAAAATAAATCAAGACTTATATTTATGCTTCCTCAGCAATGACGCCAAAATGTTTAGTCAATTTAATGCTCTTGAATTGCTTACATAAATTATTGACCGGAGTTGGTAAACTTGTGAAGTGCAAGTGCACTATATATGCTATAAGCCTTTTTGAGTTTATTAAAATGATGATTATGTTTTTTTTTAAGGATTTTCTTTATTCTTATGTTCCTAATGAAAGTGAATATTTAAAATTAAATTCATACGATCAACTCTGAAAATAAAAGTAAAACAATCTATCATGATCCTATTTAACAGACTATCATTAGTTTCAAAAGAGTTACTATGCAAGGTAATCGAAAGGAAAACTACTTTGTAAATTCTATGAAAACTTCTTGAAGATAAATTGTGTTTTTGAAAAGAAACTAAAAAGAAAGATATTCTAAAATCTATGAATAAACTACTTATGTTCTATAAAGACAATTGTTTATGCTCTAAAAGTGAATCACTTCTATTCTAGAATCAATTTATAAAGCAGCCTATGTTAAGATCTCCATATTGTAGTTAATAATTCAATTTTGAAATGATAAAGCAAAAACATAAGGAATGCAATCTAACATATGTATTTATTATTAAAAGAAGAAGATTATATACATGGTTCTATTTTAGAAATCATATAAATTATTGAAATTGGTAGACAGTCAAAGAAAGATCGTAAACAAATGACTACAAAGAAACTGAAGCTACAATAATGAAATTATGGAAATGATGAAAATGAGATGACCCAGATAAATGTAAAAGATTGAGCCTCAATGTGCTTCTCTGATGCACTTTTGCTCAACTAGAATAATGCGCAGTGTTGGCATTGTGCTTTAACACAATTAGCCTTTTGACCAAGTTTTTGATGTTAAAATATCTTGTAATTTGTTTTTATGATAATTCTAAATATTATGAAGCATCCTATGTTAGGTCCCTATAATACTAGTGATTACCCCATTACTATTGTATTTGTATCCCTTATTAATATTGTTGTTCCCCTATTGTCCCCATATTGTTATTATTGTGCCCCATAGAATCCCTCTATTGTTATTTTTGTGGCTTTATATTATTATTGTTAGGTCAGCTGGGTTATATTGTGACTCCTTAGACTCCTATATATAGAAAGGAGGTTTTGTCATTTGAATCATCAAAGAATCATTCATTTGTGTGATGTAAAGGAGGTTTCCCCCTCGAAGAGGCTGAATTCTAAGGCGTTGATCTATCTTTTCTATCTTTTTGTGAGCTGGTTTCATAACATTGTTATCAAAGCTTTGGATTCTAGGGTTTCGCTGCTCCAAATAGGTGATCGTGGAATTTTCACTATAAATTTTTTCCTGTGACATTTCAAAAGCTAAAAAAACCCATTTGAGAAGAAATCGTATTGAACATCAGATCCAAATTTCGAAGCTTTTCGCGCTATATCTGCAAAGATATGATCTAAGGAAGTCGGTCTTTTTGCAGACTCCTGAATTACATTCCAAATAAGTGACCTAGGGAAAACTGTCATAACTTTTTCTCTGAGCATCGGATCGAAATTTCATAAGAATCTATAGAAAGAGGATAGACTGTAGTTTTTTGTATATATTTTCAGAGAAAAATGTCGAAACATTGACTCTTGGCACGTCGTACAAGTTCGCTCTACTGAACTAGTCTATAATCAAGTCACTGTGGGAGATTTAGCATAACTCTTCCTTGGAGAATCCAATTTGGATCAGACTAGTGGCATTGGAAATAGGACATAGAGGGCTACTACAAATCACAATTTCAGAATTGGATGATCTAAAATTATAGAGATACATTAGAGGTAATATCAAGCTCCTACAAATTGAAAAAAGGTGTAGATTTTAAAAAAAAAATTCTTAAGCTTGGTTTGAAAAATTATTTTGAAGAATTAAAAGGGCATAGTAGAGCATTATTATTAGTAACTGATGCCTTGAGAAAAGAAAATGAAAACACCTAGTAAGCAACCTGGAAGCGCTAGCATGACTCATGAAGAAGAGGAGGAAATGCTACATGATATATCAAAATTACAAGACCAAGTGCAACAAATGTCACTCTCACAAAAGCTAACAGAAGCTAAGATAAATGGAGTGGAATCTAAGATAAAGGGCATGGAAGCTAAGATGAATGGCATGCAAGCTAAGATGGATGATTTGAAGATAGGCATGGAATATTTGAAAACAGGCATGGAAGATTTGAAGACAGATTTGACAAAGTTTCTATAAGAAATGCTTACTAATGGTGAAAGGGTAGTAAAGGAAACTCATGATGCAAACAAAAGAAATGTTAATCATGATTTCATAGACTCTAATGTTGGAAAGAAGACCCACCATATTCCAAAAATCGATATGAGGAAGTTTTATGGCAAGGATCCCACAACATGGATATTACAAATGGAGCAATTTTTTGATCTCAATAATGTGCAAAACACACAAGGTATTTATTGCAACTTTATATTTGAAACCAAATCAGTTTGTATGGTATCAATGGCTTTTCTATCATAAACAAATTATCACTTGGGAAATTTTTACAGAAGAATTGACAACACATCATGAGGATACAAAAAGAAACTCTTTTTTTAGCTAATTGATAAGTCTCAAACAAAAGGGTTCCATAATGTAGCACATTGAGGAGTTCCAAAAATTGAACATAAGGGTAAAAAATATTCCAGAGGAGCATAATATTGATGTGTTCATAGGGACTTTAAAGGATAATATCCAACATGAGGTTCGCCTTTGGGAGCTTGATTCATTAGAGAAGGCATTCAGGTTAGCAAGAAAAATGTAAAGCAAAATTATGGCAACCAGGAAGCATACCATTCACAACTATAAAGATGGAAGTGTTGTTGCTCCTAGTATTCCACAACCTATAAGGTTGACACCACAAAAATTGGAAAAAAAAGAGCAAAAGGGCTTTGTTACAGTGGTGATAGCAAATACACTAAACGTCATAAGTGTGCTGAGAACAAATTATTCTACATCGATTGTGAAGAGGAAGAATAAAAGGAGAAAGAAAGGTCAAAAGAAGAGGATATACTCCAAGAACAAAGCCTAGATAAAGAAGAAATGAATCTGACCATATCTTGTAATGCATTGGCTGGAATTACCACTCCTCAAACCATCAAGATAGAAGGACAAATCAAGAAGAAAAAGGTAATAGTGTTGATTGATTCAGGAAGTACCCACAATTTTATTCATTGTAAGATAACAGAAGAATTGAATTGCTTCCTATATCCAGCGCCAGAGTGTGAAGTGATGGTTGAAAATGCAGGAAAGATACATTGCTTTGGAAGGTGCCATAATATCAGGCTATCCATGGGAGAAAATGTATTGACCAACCCAATGATTTCCATTCCAATGGGAGGTGTTGATGTTGTACTAGGAGTCCAATGGCTACAATCCTTGCGTACAATAGTTTTTAATTTTCAAGAACTTTTCATGAAATTTTCTGTGGACGGAAAGGAAATTGAATTAAGATGTATTATAGGGAAACTGGGAAAGATAATGAGCTCTAACAGTATGACAAAGCTTATAAAAAAGGAATAAAGAGGTGTAATTGCACAATTTTGTTCACTAGATGTTTCCACATTGGAATCATCTATTTCTCTAGATCCCCAAAAAGTCTTGGACAATCATTCCAAGATATTTTAGACTCTCAAAGGTCTCCCACCTATTTGTGATCATGATCACGCTATTCATCTGATTCCAAGAAGTGTTCCTCCAAACATTAGGCCATACAGATATCCCTATGCCCAAAAGAGTGAAATTGAAGGTATGGTTGCAGAAATGTTGGAGGCTGGTATAATTCAACCTAGTCAAAGTTCTTTCTCTGCTCCAGTAGTATTGGTGCACAAGAAGGATGGATCATGGCACATGTGTCTAGATTATAGGGAACTCAACAATATCGCTATTAAAGATAAGTTTCCCATTCCTGTCATTGATGAATTGCATGGATCAAGTTACTTCACCAAGTTGGATCTTCGTTCAAGATATCATCAAATCAGAATGAAGATTGAAGACATTCCAAAAACAACATTTAGAACTCATGAGGGTCATTATGAATTTTTGGTCATGCCTTTTGGCCTTACCAATGCACCTTCTACATTTCAAGGTTTGATGAATTCCATTTTTAAATCCTTTCTTAGAAAATTTGAGTTAGTATTTTTTGATGATACACTAATCTACAACAAGTCTTGGAAGGATCATGTTGAACATGTTAACATGGTGCTACAACTATTGGAGGAGAAACAATTATATGCAAAAAGATCCAAATGCTTCTTTGGAGTACAAGAGATGGAATATCTGGGTCATATTGTATCTCATGAAGGAGTTAAGGTAGACCCTAGCAAAATTAAAGCCATTAAGGAATGGGAAATCCCCACATCCATAAAGCATATGCAAGGATTTCTTTGGTTGACAGTGTATTATAGGAATTTTGTTAAGAATTATGGGAGAATAGAAGCACCTCTAACAACATTATTGAAGAAAGATGCATTTTCATGGACTCCAGAAGAAACAAAGGCCTTCGAACATCTTAAAGAGGCAATGTTCCAAGCACCGGTCTTCGCTACACCGGGCTTCACAAAAAGCTTTATTGTGGAATTTGATGCTTCAGGAAATGGAATTGGTGTTGTTTTAATGCAAGATGAAAGACCCATTGCTTTTGAAATTCGTCCAATCAAGGGAAAGGTTTTACACAAAGCTATTTATGAGAAGGAAATGTTGGCAATACTCCATGCACTTAAGAAATGCTGACCCTACCTAATGGGAAGACACTTCAAGGTAAAAACAGATCATGATAGCCCTAAACACCTTTTAGAACAAATATTATCCTCTGAAGAGCAACAAAAGTGGGTCACAAAGATGTTGGGTTATTACTTTGAAATAATCTACGAAAAAGGGAAGCAAAATTTGGTAGCATATGCACTCTTAAGAAAGGATGAGGATGTGGAAGTATTGTTGTGCGCCATTTCTATTATCCAACCAGATTGGATAAACAAAGTAAGGGAGGAATGGGAGAATGATGAAGAAGTGTGGGCACTTATTCGAAAGTTACAACAAGATTCCAGTACATCTAATACATTTAGTTGGCAAAACGATTCATTATGGTACAAATATCGCTTATACCTCTGTAAGAATTCCCAACTAAAACAAAAGATTCTTATGGAATTGCACACTTCTCCCTTAGGAGGGCACTCAGGATTTTTAAAAACTTACCACAGGATTAAGAA
>APFE031189104.1:0-11081 GCA_000404065.3 Pinus taeda
TACAAACCATTCAAAGAGTAATTCACCCTCCGCCTCTCCTCGGACATCTCGTTCGCATTCTGAATCACCAGTGTCCAGACGAGACGAGGAAGAATCAACCACTACTACTCAATTACATCATACTTCAGAACACTTACATCATTTTTGTCGGCTCCCCGTTAATGGCAGTGTAGAAGGTCAACGCTCTCCGTGTGTTTTGTGGCATGTGCTTAACAATTTTATAGTGTAAATTGTACATCAAATTGTACAATATTAATTAATAGTGAAGTATATCTGCCATCATTACATAATAAGAGGTCAAAGAATTAAACCAATAATATTTTAGATAAATGAATTTAAATATGGTTTAAAAATAATAAATTTTAATTTCTAATGTCAAACTTTGAAAAAGTTTCATAAATTTTTAGAAAATTTAGATTTAATATTAACATCAATTTTTCCTAATATTATAAATTATTACCCTGTTGTTGCTGCACAGAATAATAAGAGGAACTCAACCTTCCTAAAATAAGATATACAAAATGACATGGCTAATGTTTATTAGTCATATTTGTTAGGTTCTTTAATGATTAACAAATTAGATTAGTGGCTTGTAAAGTTATTGAATTAGAGGTTGTTTAGATTTTTATATTAATAAATAAAATGTTTAATAAAATGATATCAAGGAGATGAGATATTATTGATCAATGTTAATATCATTTTTAAATAAGGTTTTATTTTGTGAACTATGTTGAGTTAATTTGTGCTCATATGTCTGTATGTTTATGTTTATTGTGAAAACTTAATCTTTATGGTCATGGAGAAGGTGAGACATTGTTATATAGTCAATGAAATATATGAGTATTACTTTTCAATAATTCAAGTATAAGTTTATGGAGTTTATGGGGTAATAAACTATTATCTTTTATAAATTATAATTTTTTTGTTTAATGTCACGGTGACAATCAACTAATTATATGCTAAGGGGCATTTATGTATATGTATAAATGAGGTTGCATAGAAGGAACTAAGTAATTTTTGTTCTCTGGTTACTCCAAAAAGTGTTTTCACTGTCCCTAGGGTGCTTTATGTGATATGGAGTGTATGGTGTATCACTAACTTTTGATTGTGATGTGATGAATAAACATTATGAACTTGACTTGCTCATTGATTGTTATACCCTGTATGGATGTTTGTATGCCATTGTTCCCTAGAGCATTGAAAATTGATGGATCTTACTAGCAATCTTCATAATGTATGCTTGGAGGACACCTTGCTTTGGATAAGAAGCATCAAACATTTTGGAGAATGAGCATCAAATATTTTGGAGGGGGAATTAGTTTCTAAATGGGATGAGAAGACTTGGTTGCTTGCATGAAGGCTTATACTTGACTTGATGATGCTAAGGTTAAGGGAGTGATCATGTAAGTGGAGTGGACCCAAAAGAAGCACATAACTTAGGAAAAGAGTTGAAGCTTTACAGGTTTGTGAAGGAGCAACATTGGGCACATCTAGTGGAGCACTCATGCCTTGGAGCCTTGCTTGTGGATATATTCACCTTCTAGTTTTACATGCATCAATTGTAGAATGAATGTGTCACTTATGATCCTATTTATGTAGAGTTAGTTTACTTGTAGAGTTTTAGGCCCACTTTATATTATTTGCCTCCCTTGCATGTCATACAAATATAGGATGGCAAAAGTCTTTTGACACATTCAATCATTCATGATGTTGTGTTAGATATGCGACCAATGTAGCACACCGACCTATGTGTCTCTTTGTACACTTCACTATATTATGATTCTTTATTTTGGGGCATTAAGCGTATTTGAGAAGCTTAATGATTTTTTAGGGTTAGGGTTTCATGCAAAAGAGGAAAATATGCTAGAGTTTGTGATAAATACCAAATGATGATGCATTTTTTTGTAGCCCCCACGGTAGGAGAAGACTAGGGTTGTCAAAACCCTGGTGTTATTTATCATGCTTGATTGACAGGAAGATGAAGAGATTTTTTGGACACTTGTGGAAGGAAAATGTTGAAACCAACAAGGAGTTTCCAATGTTTATGCTAGCTTCTTGTGGTTAGGGTTTTGATGGTTTTACCTAACCAAGGTAAATTGGAGAGCTAGATGGTATACCAACTTTGTGATAAAGTTGTGGTATGTACACAGGTTATGTGTGTGTGCATATATATATATATATAGTCCAACTTTCCAAAATTGTGTAATTGTAGATTTGAATTTTCAACTTACAATGTCTTCTTGAATAGGTAATTTTTAATACCAAATGTTCATGCTAATTTGACATAACATAAGGTTGAAATTGTTAACCAATTTAACATTAGCTGGAAGATAAGGTAATATACTTTCTTCTATAAAGTATGTTGTATTAAAGAGATCATTAGATTTAATATTTGTTTGAAAAAGTGTGCCCTAAAAGATGAAACTTGTTACCATTTGTTCAATTTCATTACTCTTGAGCCACCTGTTATATTGGGTTGACGTGACGTGAAACACTGTCCATTATTGCATTTGTTATAATATTTGAAATCGACCCTAAGGTAATGAAAGTTCGTGGGGAGGACATACAAGAATCCTCCATGTAAGGTGAGGTGAATTTTATGACTTTGTGTTAAAAAGCATTTCAAGAAATTTCAACAAAAAAATGAGGGTGTAAGGAATGAGGGTGTGAGGAATTACTCTATTTGCAACTTATAAGCAATTCAAAAAATGATATATGAAACATGTATATCATTTGTGTATTGGGTTTAGTTCTAGCCATTAAGAGGAGGAATGCCATCCTCTCCACTTAAATTCAAATCCTAAATGTGACACATTTACTCTCCATAAGTCTATAATTAAAGCTTTTCATGAACCAATCATAGTTGGGGCTATCTAAGATACCCACAATATTAATTTCACTTACAAGCTTGAGGATGGGATAAATTGTATTCCAAGGGAAAAACCAATATACATAACTTTTGATATATCTCTATGGTAATCATATTGTGTATTAAGTTTGGGATATGATAGCCTATATATCATCTGATATAATATGCAATATGATGTGTTAGCAATTTTCTATCTACAATGTTTTATAAAATAAAAATATAATAATGCTTATTTAAAATTCTAATAATAATAATGAAGAATGATTTAAAAAGATAAATATTTAGCATATAATTTGTGTAATAATTAAATCAATTAAAATAAAATGACTATCTATAAATTATAGTAGTTTAATTGATATAATTTTAATTTATTGAATTAAAAAAAATAATATAATATATATTAATAAATAAAATAAAATAATCAAAAAAGGCTAGAGCCGGAGTGGTTACAACTATCAAGTTTCAGAATTTGAAATGCCACACAAATTTTTGATACAATTTCCACCATTAAAAATATAATTAAACACTCAAATTTTCAATTAAAAAAAATAAGCATTAAATTTCGACCACTTCAATAAACAACAACGACGCCAAAATAATATCCAATGATAAAAAGGGTCTCGGACAGTAATAATGAAGAACAATTAAGGTTTATAATGACGTCACCCAAAGACAACGAGCTGTTTGTGGGCCGCCAGGCTGCACTCATATTTTCTCAATTCCGCGTTGCAATCACAATTACAGCCTTACCATGTGACGTGGGATTGCACGGACACGTATTTATTTATCCTCACATTAAACACGTATAATAATGAAAGACACGTCAGCTAGTGACGTTGCGTTCGTTGAAGTGGGTTGAATTTTGGTGACGAATTATGGTTTTATAAATGGTGTGCGGTAAAGGAGTATGGTTTTATCAAAGAAGTTATTTTGTCTATTATTTAGATTGCACTTATATATTATTATTGTGTGAGTCTATATAGGTTTGACTTATTCTGTAACATCATCTATAAAATGATATCAAAGGTTATTGTTTCTTGTATCAAAGAAAATTCTTTGATACATATTTCTCTCATACAATTTGGTTTTTTCAAAAATAGATAGATTTAGGATGTTATGGCCATTGCCCAGTAATGTATTCATTCTATCAAGACAAAGAAGAAAAAGGCATTGTTGTTGAAATTAGACTTACACAAGACATATGACTGTGTTGATTGAGGTTTCTTGCGGCTAATCTTACACAAAATTTGTTTATCAGTGGAGGTGGTCGACTGGATAATGGTGCGTATTTCCTCGACAAATTTTGCCATAATTATCAATGGGGTGCCGTCAAAAATTTTTCGGGCCGCTAGGGGATTGAGGTAGGGATGCTCCTTATCTTCATTATTATTTTTGTTTGTTATCAATGGACTAAGTTGGTTGATTTCTAAGGCTTAGCTGTTGGGTTATTTTTCTGGGCTCCAGATCACTAGGAACATGTCCATCTCCCACTTAATACTTCTTGGACAATGCTCTTATTCTTGGTAGGGCATCAATTGTTGAATGGACCTATTTGCACCAACTTGTTTATTCATTCGGTCTCTCATTTGGGTTATATATGAATAGTGCAAAATTTATTCTCATTGATGCATTCCAAAAGTCTGAGGATGTACATGCGATTATGGTTTCTTTTAATGTAGAAGTGGTCCCTTTAGATGTTGGTTTCAAATATCTAGAATTCAATTTGAAACCATACAATTATGTTATCCGAGATTTGTGTTGGTTGATTGATAAATTCAAGCGCAAATTGCATAACTAGTCACATAAGTGGTTGTCCATTGGTGGTAGATTGATTATAGTTCAGTTAGTCCTTCAAAGCATTTATGTATGCTAGATTCACTTCTACATTTTACCACGCTTCATTAAGTGGATCAATTCTATAATTTCAAAATTGATCTGGGTTTACTCCTTTGATGTCAAAAAAATGCTTCTTACCAAGCTAGAGGACATTTCTAAACACAAAGAGGATGGGGGTTGGGGTCTTATGGACATTGAAAACATTGGTTGGGCATTGGGGTTTGAAAGCTTATGGCGGGCTTTAACTAGTTATGCTATATGGAAATATATAATAAAGGAAAAATGTCTTAAAAATCAATCTCTATCTGAATGGATCAAAAATGAGACCCAAACTCATGTTTCAACATCATACATCTGGAATGGGATGATGAAAATAAAAAAATGGTAGTTGGGCAATCTACGATGGTTGATTAATGATGGTTCTAGTGTGGAGATTGGCTTGGACCCTATTATTAGGTTCAATGGACACCATATCATGTCTCCAAGACTCATTCAACATATCCATAATCTAGGCATCTATTATATCTATCAGATCCAGGTGGCCACCATTCCATATAGTCAATATTCTATCTAGATTTGCTCAAAAGATTTAGGTTTATATAGGGTTTTCATTGAGGATTGGGATAGATATATTCAATAATTAGTTATGGTCGACACTACTTTGGATGGTTTTGGGGATAAATTCACTTGGGAAGGGAATGTATAAAATTGCATCGCAAGGACGCAATTTTATGTGGGGGGTGTTGCTTGGTTCCAGAAAAGTTGGCATTGGAACCTCCTTTTCAAATTAAAGTGTTGTGGTTGGCTATCTTGGCAGAACACAATACTTACGTGGGAAAATTTATGTCGACGTGGATACATGGGCCCTGACAGGTGCATATTGTGTTTACAGGCTTAGGAGGATGTGGTACATATTTTTCTCTCTTGTCCTTTTTTCGGTTCCATGTGGGTTGGTGTATTAAACAATTTAAAAATTTAGGCAGCTTGAAATCATATGTGAGTGGAATCTTGTAAACGAGATTTGAAAAAGGAAAATAAGGATTTTCATACTCTTCATTTCTATATCATGTGGGGTATATGGAGATGCACATATTTTTGAAAACAAAGTGTTGCATATCTATGGCACTTGCATAAAAAAATGTGCATAATTTAATGAAATTGGTCCTATGGCAAAATTTAGAAACTTGAGGAACATCTAACATGTGGATATATGGGGAAAATACCTTATGGGGTTTTTTGATGGGGTTGCTTGCAATCAGTCTTGTGGTTGCGAGGCTTACATCGTCATTAGACCTAGTCATTATTTCCATTCCAATTGGTTTGAAGGTAGTGGTACAAATTTAGGACTGAAGTCATTGCATCATGGGGTGTATTATTCTATGCTAGATTACTTTCTCTTGAGAAATTGGATATTTTTGGTGATTCAAAAGTGGTGATTGATTGAGTTTTGAGACAATCTTTATTTGAACCTCCTTCACTTATTTTTTGGATGTGGAGAATCAAAATGTTGGTTGAACAATTCAATGAGGTTCACTTTGCCCACATTTATAGGGAGCAAAATGGTGTGGCAGAATTGTTATAAAAAATTGGGAATCATTTCAATCCGGGGGGGATCAACTTTGCCTTCTACAACAATGATTGTTTTCAAAGATTTGAGAAAATTCCATTTACTTAATATATTTTTAATATTGTACATAAGGTTGTTTTGGTTTATTTCATTATTAGGAATTAGAATATTGATATAACTATACATATAATTTTTTAGCTATGCTTAGAATAACCAATCATATTTGAAGCAATGAGAGAACAATGTGTTTTTCTTTTCATATAATAATATATGATACATATAAGGTAACTTTTCAAATATGTAAACCATTTATTCATTTATATATATATTTATTAAAATTTAAGAATAAATTTCTAAACAAAATATATTAATATTATATAAAAATAATATTTATAATGTAAAAATAATTTCAAATTTTAATGCCAAACTCATCATATACAAAATAAAATAATAATGATTTGATGGTGACCTTATAATAGGGAGTTTGCAATTAACATTCTTCTTTGCCATGTGCAATTCTATATATATATGATTCCTTGCGATATTGTAGAGTAAGTTTTGTTGGGGGTAGTGTGAAAGGGTACTACTTTATGGCAGGTATTCAATGTTGACTCTTATTATTTCTTGAGGTCAACAAGAAGTTTCTTGTTCATCAAAGTTAATGATGGATGAAATTTTATTGTTTTTAATTTAAATTTAATAATTAAAAGATTTACAATAGCCTACAGACAGAGATGCTTATTAGTAGATATTGACATGATCTCGATTGGAAGATGACTTTTACATTTCATGTTCTTTGTAATGAATGTTTCAAGTCGTTTTATTTCATGAAAGAATTTTTAAATAATTTTTTATTTTAATTAAAATGGCTAATAGTTAGTGATGTTAAACAATAAAATAATTTATTTTAAAATATTATTATTTTAATTATAATATATAATATTATTAATAATTTATTAAATATTTTAAAAAATTAATATAAAAAAAATAAATTGTAAGTTTTTATATAAAATAGTTAAAAGTGATAAATTTAAATATACGTTGATTCAATTATACAAAATATATTAAAGAATAAAAAACATATAATCTTGGAGCATAATAGAAATTAACAATTTGAAATAATCGAGGTAAGTTTTAAATCATTAGTTCCACGAAGTGGATGTACGGAAAGTAAAAAGAAAGGCTATGCAAAAGGGTAAATAGAAAAACCTTGTTTTCAGAGTGTGCATAATATTATAAGAGAGTGAAGTTTAATAGGGAACAAAAAGAGAGTTTAATTATAGTTTTGGTGGAAAATTATGCAATGTAGGGATGTTTTAAGGATGTTTTTATGTACTAGTAGTAAGTAGCAGTGTGAATTATATTTTAAAAAAAAACATAAATATAATAAAAGTAGAAAGGGAAAAGTAAAATTATACCAAAATAAATATATAAAAATAAAATAACAAAAAATTAATTTAAAAATAGACACTAAAAGAGAAGGACGAATGTTAATAAGTAATAAAATAAAGAAAGAGAATAATTTGTAATATTTTAAAGGTAACAATAAAAATCTAAAAGACCAAATATGATTTATAAATTATAATATTGGACGAAGAAAGTTAAAAAAACTGAAATATAGTGAGGATTATTTTTTTTATCAAAGAGTATTGATTATACTAATTTCTTGTATGTGGTAGATACTCGGGAAATTTACAATTCCATTATGCTAACTAACTAAACAACTTGAAAATGTCAGCTATCTAGAGAGGATTCAGGAACATTTCATGTGGGTACATTAAATTAAAATTTGGATAAGAGGAAATGAAAGCCGCTTGTCACGATCAATAAGTAATTGTTTGAAAATATAAATTAGTTATTTTATATTTTTTAATTTTAAATATTGTGAGAAGAAGAAATGGTCAGTACTATTTGTCAACTTATAACATTTTAATGCCATTTTTAATGTTTAATGATGTGCAGGCTATCAAACTAGACCAAATTATCGAGCAAAACTACAAAAATGATCAACGCTCCTATTATCATATTAGTATATACTCGAAAGAACTATGATAAGAGAAAGATACATTGAAAAGCAGACATAAAGACATAGATTAGTCCTCAGAAACAATAGGGTGATTAAAGTCCAGGCTTGAGTTTTCCTCTACAAGGGCAGAATTCTTCTTGGTGAACTGCATTTGGAGATCTTCGAGCATGGTTCTGAGCGCCCTGACCTCGTCTTCCAACCGTCCAATTTGTTTACTCTTTGCAAGATCATTTCCTGATACTAATTGGTCGACTCCCTCTGCTGATGAAGGAGCACCTGCAACTTAGCAATGTCTGCACACAATTATGCATGCTCACTAGTGCACATATCACAGGAAGGATGAGAGAAGGTCACAAAGGGTGGGCACATTTTTACCTTGACCCAATCATGCGAGCAGTCTCTTGCCACCCTGCTTGAGCAAGGACGACGACAACCCCAAGAACTTGTTGCCATTATGGAGAGCCTAATATGAACCCCTTCAAACCAACTTCTAGCCACATTAAGAGACACCAACTACTTCCCTGAATGCTTCACTGAATGAACCAGCTTCGCAAAATGCAGCGACACCCAGGAATGGGGAGAATAACAACTCCCGGCTAATTCGACTAGCGAGGTGCTACATAGGCCCTTCGAAAGGATGATATATTGGAAGAGTAGGGAGCCCATGAAATAGGTACTAAGGTCCAAAATAAGTTACAATACTATTTCATATACATATCATATAAAACAAATAAATCAGAGTTGGATGAAGAATAAAATCCATAAGATCACCATCATCCTCTGCCATGTAGATCATTAAAAAAGGCTCTAGAAAGCAATAGAACATTGAAGACAACATAGACGTAGAAAGTTGTCGACAATGAAGTGTTGGACAAAGCCAAAGGGGATTAGAAATAGAAACAAGCTAATGCAGTCGCTGAGTGACACGAGATGGGGCTAGAAACAATCATTTCCCATACCCTTACTTAATCTTAAGAAATGTTTTGGATTGGAATAACGTAGCTACCCGAAGTTAGATCGTATGAACCAAGATGATGAATTTTAAGAAGTATGTAGAGACTGCAGAGAAGGCTATAGATGTCACACTGGAGACCTGACACATAGAGCATGATAACTTAACAAATAAATTGTTGAGACAATTAATATAGAGAAGGAAAATTAAGAAAATAACTTGTATGATTAGACATATGTACTTGAGGAAAAATAAAAGTCTCTACAGAATATTGTGAGGCAAATGACCAAGAAATCCTAGGAATAATACTTTGAGATAAAGAAAAATAGGGTGCAAAAGTTGACCTCATCAAGATCCTCATAAAGAAGCCTTCCATAGAAGAAGTAATTGAATGGGACATCATAACATTTGTCAAGAAATCTGTAAAGGCTACACAAAGTTGGACTTCCATGTTTGATAAACACCAACATTCCAAATTGCCCTAATGAGGGTTGTTCCTGAGATTAAGACCCTCTTTAAATATTAGTAGGCAACAGAGCATGAGATGAGTTTTCTCATGTGGTTAGGGATTGTTATCACTATCTTTGTATCCTTTTGAATCCAATGTAGATCCAGAATCACTCATGTAGTAAATCAAGTCAGGAAGGAATCCATGGAAACCTAAGTACATGGTTTTGCTAGGAAAATGTGAAAGGATAAGTGTGTATGAAATCTTCCATAAAGGCACCAACCTATGTGAAAGGATAAGTGTGTATGAAATCCTCCGTAAAGACACCAACCTCATGAACTTTATAGGTGAATACAAAATACATAGAATCTAATCGTATTAGTGGATAGCAATTATCTCTTTAGAATCTTTCTAGAATATTTTGTAATTATTTCACCCACTATTTCCATTTTATAACTATTTCACCCACCTATTTCTTTGATGTTTAGAATGAATATTTAATAATAAAATATTTAATAAATTCTAATAAACTTACATTAGGCATAATATTATGCCTAATATTTACATTATATTGAATGGAAATATAAAACATATATAAAGTGAGATCTATTTCCTTCAGATCTATTTCCTTCAAAGGTTAAAAATATTTTAACATTAATTAACTAGAGTACAAGTCTATAAAAATAAATTTATTGTTATCTATTTTTTAATATAATTAATAAAAAATATATTTATTTATTTATATGGTTGCGGTGGGAAGCCATGTTTTCAACTTGATTGGAATAAATCAGTGTTGATTAAAGCAAAGCCTTTTCCTTTCTCAATTAACAATAAAAAAGAAGTCAACCAAATAAGTTCATAATGATAGGAATAGGTTCTTTGAAAAGCAACTGGTGCATACCGTGGAAAGTGATAAATTAATTTATTGTTAAAAGGTTTTCGGGAAAAAAAATTATCATAGGTTTAAAAAAAAAAACAGGTGATTAATATAAATTGATGTATATATTTTGAATAATTTTAATTGTTAATTGTTAAAATTATGTGTTTGGTTATAACTTTTAAATATTTTTATTTTATAAACATAAGTATTTTATATATTATTTGATGTTAATTTACTATAAATTTTAAAATTAATTTTTTTTTTTTTTTTCTTTTTTTTTTTTTTTCTTTTTTTTATATACGTAATGGGATATTGGATTTTGTGTTAAGGGAGGGGGGCTCGCTATCTCGTCACCGCTTGTCGTATTTAAGAAGGGGATGGGATAGCTATCTCACCCATGAAATTAAACATGCTAATAGATATTCATTTTCTTCACAATCATATGATAACTTATTCTTTGTCTGCGAGCTCTTGGTTGGGTAGCATCAACTCTATCTTTATCT